>PVKS010001301.1:0-146488 GCA_004027875.1 Aplodontia rufa
ACGTAGCTCAGTGGTAAAGCATCTCTGGGTTCAATCCCCAGTACTAAAAAAATAAAAATAAAAACCAGAGTAATCTAAGCATTTCTGTTCACATAACTGGACGGTGAATTATTATTAATGTGACTTTACCCCCTGCAGATATGTAGATGCTAATTCAGAAAACATATCAGCAAAAAAATCTTTAGCCAATAATATCTGAAATTAAACAATGAGGAAAGCTACCACTAACAACCAAAATTCTTTCCCATCAAAACATAAAAGTAATACTAATATATATTGGTACCAGGATGAAAAAAAAATCTAAAATAAGAGTTGTGGTTAGATTCTCCCTAAAATTAAAGAAAGAAGAGTATTACTTGTGTATCTGAATTTGAATACTAACAACAAAAATCAATGTGAGTAGAAGGTTGAATGTTAGTCAAGTTTAAAGCTTATTTTCGGAGTAGTACTCAAATTCTTTTAACACATCATAAGCAACGTAAGACTCTATGGTTTTCAAAGAAGGAGAGAAATACAATTCTTCCTCATTTCCCAAAGGGTCAATGAACTCAAGGTCTTAACTTGGTGCCTGAAGAGCTTACCCAGCTCACTGTTCCAGGTGAACCAAATTGTAAATTCTACCAGGATTTATTCTCCTCTGTTCTACATATTCCATAACAAAGCAAAAATAATTACAGGCAGAAAGTCTCTCTTTGATCTTCTTGTATCATGAGAGGAACGTGAACCTTGAAAGAAATCCACAGTTTGGAATAAAATATTACAATAAACCCCCATAAGTCACTAAGATTCCTTAGAGTAGGCAGAAAAAAAAACTATGAAGATATCTCCAAAATATTTTCAACAAGAAAGACTTTTAGACAGTACTCAATCTCATCAAGACCACACTAACCCTAAACTCTCAAAATGCTTCCAAACCTAAACTAAGAGTATGAAATTTTAACACTTATGCATATGCATGTTCCAGAAAAATTTCTGAGGAATCAAACTGCTTTGTGGTTGAAGGATTAATGAGAAAATAAGTCACTTTGACAAAATTTCACAAGTATCTGTTCCCCTTTCTTCACTCCTATAGCTAAGGTCAAAGCTACTCTCCGAAATCTTCATCTTGCAAAATATCCAGAAAAAAATGAAATAGAAAATATCTTTACTTTTCTTTTTCTTTCCAGCTTCCCTGGGGTATGACTTATAAGTAGAAAAATGTTAAATTTAAGGTGTACAACATATTTGAGATATAGATAGAAAGAGAGATGATAGACATAAGATAGATCCACGATCCAGCTGGCTAATATATCCATTGGCTCGCATAGTTACCGTGTGTGTGTGTGTGTGTGTGTGTGTGTGTGTGTGTGTGTGTGTGTTGAGAACATCTATCCTCTTAATATATTTCAGGTCCACAATATGGTACTATTCACTACAGCCACCATGCTGTGCATCTCTCCTGAAGTATTCATCCCCCATAAATGAAACTCTACTCTTTAGCCAACATCTCCCTGTTTCTCCCACACTCCAACCTCTGGCAAGCACCATTCTATACTCTGTTTCCATGAGTTTCATTATTTTAGATTCCACATGTAAGTGCCATCATCCAGGATTTTGGCTTTTTGTGGCATTTTTTTTCTTTAATTTTCTATCAAGCATGGTAAACTATCCACGGTGAAACTATTTAAATGTCCTGGAGAGATTTTGCTCTGTGTTGAGAATTCGAGGATCCAGCCCATGAGAATGAAAAGGGTAGGGACAACTTCTTCCTTCCTGTGGAAACACAGTGAGCACCTTTGTTTGCAAAGATTTTCCCACTAACTGCTTTCAAAAATGTGTCAGGGACACTTAAGGTGGGGGTGGGGAGCAGGCAGGGCAACTGGGAATGGTTCTCATTCACCTCAGGGAAGAAGGCAAGGGGACAGAGATTGAGAAAGAGCTTGTCCCATGAATGCGGCCTGTCATCTGACACCAGCAACACCAGGAATGCTATTAACACCTCAGTCCAGAGAAGGAAAGAATAGAGTAGAAAGAAATTTGAAAAGAAGACATATAATTCAGCTCCACCGACTTGTTTTTTGACACGTAGCCTTGAAAAGAACAATTTTACCTCAGAAACTTGGCAAAAGCAAACTGATTTTTTGATAAGTTATAACGTGCATTTTACTAAATGCATGAAGAGAGGCTGAAGGAGAGAAAGGCCAGGTATCAGAAGACAGGGAGGTTGTCAGGTTTCTCGTTTCTGTGTCATTTCTGTTTAGTCGGTCAAATGAAAATTCAAAACCATATAATTAGATGGTTGTTTATACATGATTAAGCATGAGCTCATTGGACTTCACATGCCAAAAAGTCAGAGATGTGGTTAAGGGCAAGAAGGAACTATTAATAAAAGGAAATAAAGCTGTAATACATTTTTCACTTATGAATAAAAATAATTCAAAGGTCTCTAGATGGAAAAATAAAGAAAAAAATTAACCGTGAGTAGGGGCAAGAAACCAGATAATTTTATAAATGGTTAGACTTCATCAGATATAAAATTATAAGCCCTTAATATAAAAAACTTTTCCTCCTCTATGATGCTAACCCTATTTTTTGCTTCTCATAAATGCAACTCACAATGAGAACATAACAAAACTTACCTGTATTATATTTCTTTAGGATTGTTCTGGGAAATATTTAAGCAAGAACATATTGTTTTACAAGTTATGTGTTCTTCATAACTGTCTTCGCCAGAATCCCCTGTAGAGGAACCAGAGCTGGAAGCAGCTCCCTGACACAGACAGTGTCTTTCGTTTTTTTCAACTGCAGTTTTCTTCCCAAAATGAAATGAGCACAGCGAAACGAGTGTTTACCAGATGATGACCTGCAAAAAGGAAAGGCAGACCTTCCCTAACCACCCAGAGTATCTGTGATCGTGGACTGAAGCTCTGAAAAGCAATCAATCAATTATTCACAGATCAAACACCCAGCTACCAACGAGGTCAGTGCGCAAGTCTTTCAGGTGACAGAGAATAAACTGACCCGACATCAGCCGACAGTTTCACCTTAGGTAAGGTTTTCAAATCACTGCTACAACCTTTCTTACTGGGAAAATGCACCAACATAGGATTGTTCAGGAGGCCACCGCAGCAGAGGAAAACCTAATCCCAGAGGAAGTTCAACTGTGTGTGTTATGTCCTATAACTAAACACTCTTTGGGTTGCCAGTGCTGTGATTAAGTACCTTTGCTTATAACCTCAATAGTATGTAGAAGAGCTGATTGATGGACAGACATGATCTAGAACTAAAAATGAGTAAAACCCACAGGAAATCCAACACACACATTTCTTAAGAATGAGACTAAACTGAATCTATCATTCAAAAGCCCTCAATACCTAAGATGCATAACACTGACTTTCACAGCATGATTCTCATAGTAGTCTCCAAATCACATCAATCCCAATCTGCCAGAGACCTCCAATCTCAAACTCCCTTTTTCTCTCAATCTCCCTGTCCCTCTTCCCCTAAGCGCCACCAAGGTCAGTTTTGACACCCAGAGCAATCTTCAATGATGTGCACACCTGCTCATTAGAATTTACACAGAATATGCTTCATTGAACAGGGTACGGTGTTATACACCTGTAATCCCAGCAGCTCCAGAGGCTGAGGCAGGAGGATTACAAGTTCAAAGCCAGACTCAGCAACATGGTGAGGCCCTAAGCAATTTAGCAATAAAGACCCTGTCTCAAAATAAAATATAAAAAGATAAAAAGGGCTGTGGATGTGGCTCAGAGTTTAAGCACCTGAATTCAATCCCTGGTACAATATACATATAGATGTGTGTGTGTGTGTGTGTGTGTGTGTGTGTGTGTATACAAATATCTATATGTATATATACATATATTATCAAAACCTGTATTATAAATTACAAAATATGGCAACTCCTAAAAAGCTTATTCCAAGAAATTAAGATGACCACAGAGTGTGCCCCTGAGTACTCACAGGTGCATGAGACACAACAAAACGCTCATTACTAATTGAGCAATTTTAGCCTACAAAACCTTACATGTTATCTAACTGTCTTGCATAAAATATATACTTTGTTCTAAAGATACTTTTTAGTTAATGACCTGGGTCAAATTTAGTTCTTAACATACTTATTTACTGTTAGAAGATCCCCAAAGCTGAGGGAACAGTACACATTCATTAAACAAACTCCTTATGTGCCGGCTATTCATGGATTTTTGTCTTCAGTGTTGAAAGAAGGGGGGAAATTTTACTGAATTAATGAATATGGATTATTTGGAAGAGTTTAACATCTACTCTAGTTCCAGATAAGAAATGTGATAATTTATTCCTAAACAATGTGTGGCATGTAACTCAATACCGTTTTTCATCAATAACTAATATTAATAATTAACAAATATAAACAACAAAAATGCTTTTGGAAATGTTTCAGCCGGGCCCTTTCCTCATTCCACAGGCTGGCTACTGCCCCCCTTTGCCCTCTGTTTGGGGTTAATAACTAAACTTCCCTCATCTCTGACATGCGACACTACCCAGCAGCAATCTTCCCAAGAATGTGTTCACAACTATATAAGACTGAAGAGAACAAAAGTCTTACCAAAGTCACCTGAATCTGGCAAAGGGATTTCTAAATTAGCAACTGCAGTTACAATCCACTGAACAGAGAATTAGATTTTTCTCCAATAAAGATGAACTCTGAATAAAGTTCTCCTCAAATACCTATTCTTTAACCTAAAAATGAAGTTTCTCTCCTTTTTTTTTTTTTTTATTAAAGGGAGAAAGGAACAGTGAGAGGGAGAGAGAGAATCAATTCTATTTAGTTTTTCATGTGGCCTTCCTTGCTCTGACATTTCATTGTGTACGTGGTGCTGGGGTTTGAACCCATGTTCTCATGTATACCAGGCAAATGCCACAAACACTGAGCCATTGAGCCTCTGCTCCAGCCCCATTTCTCCTGTCTTAATTTGCCTAGTAATAAATATTAAAGTCCTTTTAATAAACAGTACACAGGCGAAGGATAACACAAGAAGAGCTAGTCATTTAAAATAGGTCAAAAGGGCTGGAGCTCAGTGGTGACAGTGCTTGCCCGGCATGCGCAAGTACACGAGTTCAAACACCAGCACCATGTACACAATTTCTTGGAGCAATGAAATTCACATAAAAAACTAAATAAAAATTGTTTCTCTCTGTCTCACTGTCCCTTCTCTCTTAAAAAGAAAAAGACAGAACCACTATATCAGGATTTTTTTCTAACTGACACATAATAATTATGCACATTTATAGAATACAATGTGATGGTTTGATACATGTACACCAAGGGTTTTACTTGACACTCACTCTGAACAGCATTCTATTTGATTTTTTAGAACATCACTCCTATTCTTTCTCCAATTGCCCAACAACATCTTCAGAGTCAAACACATTACACCTTATACCAAATTAAAGGCATTTCACCACCTGCCTTTAAGTTTCCAGCCATCCTGCTCTAGCACCTGACATTTAAAACTGTATGCATATTGCAATTAATCTCTTCTGGCCATTCATTCCTTCACCAAAACATATGTTATGCAGGTAAGGCCTTAGAATTTTTGAAAGTTCAAAATCATGTTATATTGTTATTTTTTGCAACAAATACAAATTCTGCAATTCCAGTCCCCTTCCTTCATATACCTTCAATCTATACATTGCCATTATTCTTTTGAAAAATGATTAGAATCATTAGCACAAGCACCTCATGCTTAAATTATTCATGCTCCCAGGCTGCTTGCCACTGCACTTCAAAGTGATGGAAGTAAGATGTCCTTGCACAGTGGGGCCTCCATATGCAGTATCTGCTTGGGAACATGGGTGGGTATAGAGGTGTTTAATGTCCTGCTCTTTGCTGGGGGACACAGACAGCTGTGCAAAGCACTTTGCATGCATTTCCAGGGATACTGGCTCTGTGAGTTCACAAAGTAATGGGTAGCAGGAACATTCATGGGCTGCGAAGATGACACTCAGCAACGGCTGGTATGGAGAGAGAGCCTCTGACAACCACAGCCTAAGAAACAATGTCTCCCTTCAAGTGGAACTGCTGGTGAAGTGAGCCAGAGCTGGCCAGCCCGAACAGTACTGGGCAGGTCATTAACTTGCCTGGGTCAGAGCAGACAGCGATGAGCTCACCCACCTTTCTGGAAGCACTATTTTAGTTGCTGAGTTTATACAAATAAACCCCTAATTTTCTAATGGCTAAACTAGGAGTGTGCTCAAAAATAGCTAACTCTCTGCAAACCCTGCAGAAGACACTGAGGGAATTCACTAAAGTAACATGTACGGTCTGTTGTTCCAGTTTCCACACAGCTCTGTAAGCTACATCTGTATTACGCTGAAAATAAGCACCCACGTAAGCAAACCACAGTTGGGTTTTTGATTTTTTTGTTTTTAAGCGAGGTGGTTACCACTGCATTAGGTTCTCTCCCTCTCCTTTTCCTCTTGCATAGGGAAGAATAAGTTAGCGGTTAACTACACAAAGGAGTTAACATTTAACTTGAAGGCTGGGAATGTGTGAGCTCCTAATCCCTCCCTGCTTATCCTTATTATAGGGAGAGTAGCTTCAGGAAAACTCCTACTAATTATCACTGGGTCTGGATGAGATCTGGCTGCATCAGTTTCCCTGCTGTGCTCACAGGAGGTTTGGTTCCAGCCTCAATTCACCACCATGTCCCTTCATACAAACTCCACTCCAGGCAGCCCAGAATCCAGCCCCAACACACCCTCCACACCCCCACAGACGAAGACTAGCTCAAGTCACCTCCTTCTTGAACTGAATTCTCGCCTCCTAGAGCACATTAAAGCTCTGTATCCCTCCTTTCAACTCCTAGGTAACCTGTCACCGTTTGTGTTAATGATCTCACTTCATACCTGTATCTTACCTTTCCCCCTTAACTGCAGGTCAGATACCGAGGACAGGGACTGTACTTTACCTGCCTTTACCACCTGGCAACTCCTTACCCCTGAGCCCCAAGCCACAGCTTCCTGCAGAGGGCAGACATGGCTAATGTCTACGGACAGGTAATGCCCAAACCACAGCTGGAGCATGTTTCAGCACAGGGCCTCTTTCCACAGACAGGTGGGAAAAGGTTAAAAGGAGAATGGGATTTGATTAAAGCAGGGTAAAAAATGAAAATAAAGCAGGGAGTTTGCCGAGGCGCCAGAGCAGGGGTGGCACAGTGCGGGAGCCGCCATCCGCTCTCCGCCAGGCACCCTCCATCACGGAACACACAGCTCCTCCCTGCCCAGGCAGCCCTTTGCAAACTGTTTGACTTTTCGCCTTTTCTGTGAAGCCCTCCATGGAAACAGGAATGTAACAAGCCTCTCCCTCTTCTCCCCTTTCTCAGCTATTTCATAAGTACCACAAAGGAGGCACAGAGGTTACCTAGCTATCAGCGTGAGATCACAGTCCCTCATCAAGAACTTATACTATCATAACTATTACCACTATTGCTAATGTTCATGATTCATCTACACATTAAAAATAAAATAAAAACTGTCATTAATGGAAGGCTCACTTGGTGCCCATGGAGGAGGCCTGGCTCTGTTTTTGGATTAACCCATTTAGCTCACAAAACCACCCTGATAATTGCCTTCCATTTTACAGGGGAAGAAACCTGAGGTTAAAAAAGCACATTATTTGTGCTAGAGCGGTGGCTCAGTGGTTACAGCACTTGCCTGGCATGCATGAATACGCAAGTTCAAACCCCAGCACCACATACATAACGAAGTCTTGGAGCAACGAAAAAACTAAATAAAATTAACTCTCTCTCTCTCTCTCTCACTGTCCCTCTGTGTTAAAAAAGAAAGAAAGAAAAGAAAAGAAAACACATTATTTGGTAAAAGTGAGGATTCAAAGCAGAGTAGATCTACTAAAGAAATGCATGCAAATGTCTATGAACTCACGCACCTTAAACACCAATCTCCACACAACTAGATGCATATTCCTAAATGGAGAAAACATGGGACAATTGTAAACCCAATTTTCTCCCAAAGGTGGAAAACCCACAGCCTCCAACATCTTGGCTTCCAGATATAAGCAATAGTCAGGAATGACACCTGGATTTATTCTGTATAGGTACCATCAATGATGTCATGCATGCAAGCATAAATAGATAGGACTAGTCTAACCTTGGCAATGGTGGTTAACTATCATATATTTTCTCTTATTTTGGGGAATGTTTGAGGCATAACATCAAGTTCCTTTGTCCATTTATTCATTCAATAATTAAACTGCTTGGTGCCAGAGAGTGAAACAGATCAAGAGAATCACAACACAAAATAATATCTGGTAAAATAAGATTTAAAAAAAGTTGTTAGTATACTGAGGAGATGATAATGAGGACAATGACCATGACAGTGATATTTTAACACAAGGATGAAAATACTCACTTATAATAAAACTTATTATAAAAAAGATTTATTAATTTACTATTTATTCAACTGTTCAGTGCACACACCTCATCAGATACAGGGATAAAAGATTAAGATGCAGGGCTGGAACCATGGCTCAGCGGTTACAGTGCTTGCCTGGCAAGTGTGAGGACCCAAGTTCGAACCCCAGCCCCACGTACACAATGAAGTCTCAGAGCAACAAAAGCCACATGAAAAACTAAATAAAATGAATTCTCTTTCTCTCACTATCCCTCTCTCTTTAAAAAAAAAAAAAGAACAAGACGCACATACATGTACTCACACACATACATGAGCATAAGACAGCTATAGTGTGTCAGGTATAATAAATAAATAGGAAGTATCTTGAAGGGGCAATTTCCCATACAAGCCTGACCTTTTGTAGGGTCCTTTTACTCCTAAAAATCAGCTGCCTTGAAAACACTGTAAATACCACCTAAAAGGGGGTCTTTCCTAAAATTTTATCCCCATAGGCCAAGCTTCCATGTTGTGAAACTTCACTGACCTAATTGTCCCCAGGCAAGCAGCTATTCCTTGATTTCACTATGCAAGCTACCAATGAACATATCAACCCAAAGAGAGAAATGTGGACAGGTGGGTGGGTAGGGTCAATGGTATGAAGGCAATAACCCTCTGACAGAGCAAAGTCCAGAGTTCAGGAGGCCCAGTTTGGTCTATGGTTATATGGGAGAATGTGGCCAAATCACTTCATCCATTTTGGCATAAATTATATAATAAGCTATCAGGTATGAAGAAAATCCAATGCTTAGTAAATATAAATTCCCTTCCCATCTGTAGATTACATCTGAAAACCTGTAATTTCTCATACTCTAAAAGACCACCTTTAAACCAAAATAGATAATAAAATGATTTCAAGGTCTTCCCTCATGAGAAACAGATGTATCCCTACTCTCACCATGCTTTCAATTCATAGAATTATATGTCAAGAGGGGATATTAGAAATCATTTGCTCAGCCTCCTTATTGTTCAGAGAATAAACTCAAGTTCAGAGAGGTAAAGTGACTTGTACCCAGACACATAGCTAGTTAATAGCAGAGTCAGTCCTTCTACAAAAATACAAGTATTCATTTACCCAACTAAACCCATTTTTTATTGAATTCTACTATTTCGAGGGACTTCCAATTATAAATGATGCTTATTGGTGCAAATACCTCTGAGACAGTTAAAAATATCTTTCAACAACAAAATAACATGCAAGTGGCAGATGGCAGAGTCTTTCTACACAACGAGCAGTATGTTTGGGAAAGAGTGTCCAGGAAGAGATGAGGGCTGGAGGAGGGAAGGAGTGAGCACAGAGAAGAGGTTCAGAGATGAGAAAGGACACAGAGACCCCCATATTTTACTACTGTGCATCAAGATCAATTCCGTTTCAATCTACAGATTGAGGTGACAACGCCCCCAGAGTCATTTCTCTCTTTTGTCTTCAAGCCTAGAGGATACAAAAGCCATCACTCCTACAGATCAGACGAAAAATGTATGAATTTTCAGAGGAAAAAAGAAATGAGGTTGCTTAGCTTCAACATTTTATAAAAAGAGGTTCAGTTTGAATTTGCTCTTAGGTCCTTAAACCTTAGGTTTTAGCAGAACCACGATTAACCACACGTTTTAGTAGACGCAGTGCCTGCTTGTTTATGGCACCCATGTTCAGGCTGCTCAGGAAAGCAAGCACCCTTGCTAAAGAGAAAAGGTCTAATTTAATTATATCAGACCTGACAGCATGATTTTTTAAAAGAGTCCCATCTCAAAGAAAGTTTACAAGCAGTGAGAGAGGCTACAAGGCCATTATTTCCTGGCACAATCAGAATTGAAGAACAATTGTCCAATTAGCAGTTATGGACCAAGGGAATTCTTTTGCATTGTGCCTTACTTTCTTTGTCTTTGTTCTAAAGAAATATTCTGCCTTCAGGAGTCTGAAATAATGAAAGGGTGCTTCATTATGTCAATATGCTTGGATGGAGTCCCCATGGCACAGGGACCTTGTCTGGCAATGAGGCATAAGAAGCAGCTGTTCCTAGTTAAACCTGCTCATATTCTCCACAGTAGGGGGCAATCCCATCTGAAGGCCCCAAGGAAACAAGGGCCTATGGAAGGTAAGAAAGAGGGGCCCTTGGGTGGAACTCTTACCATAGGCCTCTCAAAAAAAGAATCAGAAAGCATCAAAACATCAAATAAAATTCAATTCTATATGACAATATGGGATGCCCAGTTCACATGGGTCTTGTACGAAGAAACCAGAACCTCAAACCTTCCCAACCCTAAATCTCACCTAGTTACCCCACAAGTTTTCCCCACTGTCATTTAAACCTCTATTAGCTACCACTCAGGGAGCTGGTGAAACCTCTACTTCCTCTAGCACTATTCACAAAGGCTGTGTGGACCTCAAGAAAGAAGGATACAGCTCAACCAAAGGAAGAACTTCTAGAATCACAAATGCCTGTGGGGGCTGGAGCGGTGGCTCAGCAGTTTTGACACTTGCCTGGCTTGCACAAGGACATGGGTTTGAACCCCAGCACCACACATACAACGAAGCGTCCGAGCAACAAAAGCCATATGAAAAATTAGATTTAAAAAAATTCTCTTTTTCTCTCTCTTACTGTCCCTCTCTCTCTTTTAAAAAAGAAAAAAAGAGGAAGAGGAGGAGGAGGAGGAGAAGAAGTGGTGCCTGTGGACCCTGAAGCATGGAGTTGTTGTCTTGGGATGCATTCAAGGTTGGGTTGTCAGAATATTGCAGAGAAGGTAGGAGAAGGAGAAAGGCAGAGAAAATGTCTAAAATCATTCCCAACTCTATAACATCCAGAAAGCTTTAAACAGAGTGTCAAGTTTTACATTTATATGTAAATTGAGAACTTTTACTACTCTGATCCAAAGGCTATTTTTTGGTGCTCTTCAAGTCTAGGCTCCTACTCTGTGTGAAATGAGAGTAAATTAACTTTTCTACACCTCAGATTTATTATTACTAAAACGAAGGTCAAGGATTAAATAGTCTCTCAAGTCCCTTCCAGCTTAAATATTTTCTGAATAAGCATCGAGTTTACTCTTTTTACCAAGTTAAATTTCAGAAATTTTGTCTTCCTATAAAATTCAACAGGATCTGCTAAAAATTACTAGAAGAGAATTCAATATGGTGGCAAGACATAATATAGATATGACAAAAGCAATAGAATTCTTATATACTATTAATTATGAGTTTCAAAATATAATAGAAAAAATGTTTTAAATTAAAAATCCCCAGGAACTCCATGTAATATGAAGAAAATTACATTTTTTCTCTGAAGATATAAATATATTATTTATTTTTAGGGCGGAAAAATGAATATAGTATGTTGATTCTTCCATATGCAGAGGATACTCTCTACATTATATGAGGCTGAGCAGCATCTCTAGTATCTCTATTTAGGATAGGCCAGCAGCTTCTGGAGTTATGACAACCAAAACTAAACTTTGTCCAGACACTGCCAAATGTTCCCAGGGAACACCACCGCTTAAATAGAGAGCCATCATTAGGTTGGCTAATGCAGAGTCCAAATGCATCCTTCCTTATTCACTGCCTTAACAATGGGATTCTAAAGTTCACTCTGAAGAATAACACTGGTCAAAAAGACTCTGAAAAATAACTATATTATAAAGCTATGAAATAAAAATTGTGTAACAGAAGGAATAGTAATCAAACTGAACAAAGAAAGAGAATAGAAGCATTAGAGCACGGCTTCAGATGTATAATAAAAATTATCATATGATGACATTACAAATGAGTAGGGGTAAGATCAATCAATAGTAGAACCAAAAATGTTACTATAGCGTGGGAGAAATCAAAGCTAAATTCTCTTTCACATTGAATATGTTATGATTTTCTACCATTATATAGCAAACCATCCACAATTGGGCATGCTTAAAGTAATAATTTATTATCTTTTGTGGTTCTGGGGTTGCCTGGGCTCCACAGGGGTCATCTCACTAGGGGTCTCTTGGGCATTGCAGAGAGATGTTAGCTAAGGCTACACTCACCTGAAAGGTGGACTGGATGGACATCTAAGGTGGCATGTTCCTATGTTGAAAATTGATGCTGGCTGTCAACTGACGGTTCACTATGGCTTGGGCTTCTCATAGCATGGCAGCTGGCTTCCAAAAGACAGAGGGGGCTTTCAGATTAGTTAAGATAATGCCTGCCATGGTCACAGCATCACTTCTTCCATACATTATTGGCAAAAGCATTCATAGGGCCCACGCAAATTCAGGTGGGTAGAGAAACAGACTCAACTCCTGGCAAGGGAGTGGCAAAGTCACATCAGAAGAGCACATCAAATGGGCGCTATGGTTTCAGTCATCAGTGGAAAACACAGTGAGCCACTGTATGCTCTGATAAATTCCAGGAAAATAAAGAGGAGTTAAATATTAAAAATAAAATATAAAACAATGAAAAAATATACTTGAATTTTTACCTCAATTTAGGAAACATGAATCAAAGATAAACAGATGTAACTACAAAAATATCTTAGCTCAGTAAGTACTATAAACAAAATGAAAAAGCAAACAAAAGACTAGGAAATAAACTAGCATTCTACATATGAAGGGTTAAATAATATATAAAGAAGCTTTTACAAATTAATAATAAAAGATAAATACTCCCATGGGTGGAGGGAAGCAAAGGGCATACGTAGCTCATAAAAGAAGAATCCAATAGACTAGAGACACTCAATATTCTGCTAACAGACTGAGATGAGAGTGTTACATGTAATCTAAAACTTTTGCAAAGCAACTTCTTAGCACTTTGTGCTTAAAATATTCATTTGACCCAATCATCTACCCTAAGGAAATATTCAGAGGTTTAGACCATCATTCCCACCCACCCACCCCCTCTAGTACTGGGAATTGAACACAGAGGTGCTTAACCACTAAGTCACATCTCCAGCCCTTTTTATATTTTATTTTGAGACAAGGTCTTGCTAAGTTGCTTAAGGCCTCATTAAGTTGTTGAGGCTGGATTTAAACTCATGATCCACCTGCCTCAGCCTCCTGAGCCACTGAAATTATAGGTATGTGCCACCATGCCTGCTCTAGACCATCAATTTTAAAGATATTTGTGATAATTTTACTCCTAAAAAAAGTAAACCCAGAGGCTGGAGCCATGGCTTGACGGTTATGGTGCTTGCCCAGCATGCACGAGTACTCGAGTTCGAACCCCAGCACGACGTACACAAAGAAGTCTCAGAGCAACGAGGGCCACATGAAAAACTAAATAAAAATTGTTTCTCTCTCTCTCTCTCTCTCACTATGTTTCTCTCTTTAAAAAAAAAGTATTAAAAAAAGTAAATCTAATTTACAAAATACAGTACACACTAAAATTTTTCTTATACTTAAAAATCAGATTTTTAAAGACTACAAAACTACATGGGGAAAAATGCATAATAATACAATGTGGAGAAGGAAACACAAAGCTTTATTTAGTAAAATTAACTTATATATACATGTATTTCTCTGCTAAAATATTAATAATCAATGCCTCCACATCTGTGAAGTACTAGAAGGTAATTTTTATTTTATTACTTTTTTCAGTATTTGAAAAAACTTTCTATAATACACAGAGAGACATTAATTTTTATACTCAGGGGGAAATGCTACTTAAAGAAAAAATACTAATACTAATGGGTTAAAAAAAATCTAAAAAGGTCACTTGTTACTAAGTTACTGCAGAAAGAAAAATGCAAGTTAAAACACAAGAGAATAAGCTTGATTAACATCAGAAGTGGATCACACCTGGAACCACTGACCCATTACATAGTTTATTTGGTCATCAACTAAGTCACTTTCCCAGGCTCTTGAACAGGCCAGGGCATAGATTCATATACAGTTGCTCAGTGTAACCACTTTATAAACCTTTCTTTTTCCCTTTTGCGTATTTAGTCCATTTGTTTTCTGTACTGAGTGTTTCCAACTTTCTAGAGCTTTCAAATGATGAAATATTTAGGAAAAAATTCTACTCAGGGGATTGGCCACCAGCAATCTTTGGCTGACTTTTTTTTTTTCTTTCCTTTTTCAGTACTGGGGATTGAACTCCAGGGTGCTTTACCACTGAGCTACATCTTCAGCCCTTTTTATTTTTTAACTTTGAGACAGGGTCTTACTACCCTTGAACTTGGGATCCTCTCACCTTAGTCCCCGCAAATTGCTGGGATTATAGCAATGCACCACTCTGCTGGGCTTGGCCACCAGCATGTTTTAACCAAAGACCTTCCTGAATTTCAGAGGTTCCTGATTGGGTACAGTCTCTACTGTTCTTTCAGATGGAGAACCCATGAGTATAGCAACTCCTTCATCCCCTGGTTCAAGAACTAGCTTGCATAAGAATCCTAGGGTTAATCAAACTTTAGTATGCTGAAAAGCTTGTAAAAATGCACATTGGTGGGCCTCACTCAAACTTTCTGACTCAGTGGGTTGGGGTGCAACCCAGTAATTTGCATTTCTAACAAGTCTCCAGATGATGATGATCCTCAGGGTCCTGTGACCCCCTACTTAAATTCTACTCCTGGAGATCATATGAAAAGCTGAACATCTCCCCACTATGTGTGCTAATATTCAGTTATCCCCTATTACTTGCATTAGGAATATATTATTCAAGATCTTAACTTTTTTAAAAAACAGAGAATGAAAGTGAGAGAGAGAGAGAGAGAGAATTTTATTTAGTTTTTCATGTGGCTTTCATTGCTCCAACATTTTGTTGTGTACGTGGTGCTGGGGTTTGAACTCGTGTACTTGTATATGCCAGGCAAGTGCTGTAACCGCTGAGCCACTGCTAGAGGCCCCTCTGTTAACATTTCTGATCATCCATAACCCAAATGAACATAAGAATATCCTATTTTTCAGATGGAAATGTATACTCGAAAGCTAAGTCCAGCCACAGATGGAAACATAATCACCTCTCTGCCATTCCTCTTGATTGACAACTCAGACCCTTCATTAACTCTGCAATCAGCCTTCCTTCACTCTTCACTCTCCCGCAGGACAAAACAAACTGCCCTCAATATTCCTATTAAAAAGAAGGTTCTTCCCTCCCTTCTTCTGCTCTTCTCCTCATTCTTTAATCCAATTTCAGTCTTTTCTAATACAAATTTCTCTACTCCCATTCCCCCTCCTGTCTCTCATTACTAATAAACATATTCAAACTAAAAAATAAGTGAGGTGGAGTGGAGTGGAGTGGGGCACCTTGGTGAACCATGAGGCTTCTTTCTTTTCAGTTCACATTGTATCTTCCTTAACGGACAAGAGAGGAAAGAAGCCCTGAATCCCACAGCTTAACCATTTTTGCACCTGTTACACACCCATCCACCCATCAGTCCCTTCAGCCATTCTATACACATTTACCTGACATCTACCGTAAAACAGGTCCTATGTTAGGTACAGGGAGAGAACCTGGAAGCAAAAGTGGGATCATTTGGGAGATGACTGGAGCACGTAATGTTTCATGGGGGAATAGATATTTGGCCAGAAGATGAATTCACACCTGAATTTTATGCCATCTACCCACTGGCAGATATCTGAAACACCCTCTTCAGAACTTCTTCCTTTGATTTTACTCCATTAAAATGTACACGTCCTTGTCAAAGGTAGCCCTTTATATTGCCAAGAGTCATTATCTTATGTATGAATAAGCAGGCCATGGATGTCTCAGAGAAAGAATAGAAACAGCCTTAAAGGATGAAAAGTGTAAGGATACGAGTCTAGAAAGTATCTGAGAAAACCACATCCTTACCTAGTCGTGGTTTCCCTGAAAAATGTCCTTCTCCACCCTGGCTTGCAGGAGTAGTCAAACAGTAGTGACTGTACCAGTAGCAAAAACACCACTGGGGAACCCATTAGCAATGCAAATTCTCAGGCCTACCAAATGGGCAACTTTGGGGGTAGAGCTTACCTGTTGGCATTTTCACAGGTCCTTTAGGGGCTTCTGATGCACATTCAAGTTGATGTCCATTACAGGCCCTGCCCTTCAGTTAGTACATACTATTACTACAGGCCTTAAAGATTGCCAGAATCTTTTATTAGTATATGATTGTCATTTTCAGAAAGCCACGTGTAGCTTCCTAAGTCATTTGTTGAGGATAGGGTCTTGCATACATGGCATAGAGTAGGTTCCTATGGCTAGGACACTGGCTGAAAAGGAAGATATCAACTGACAAATACCGGAATTAGCAGCTGTTTAAGGATAAGTCATGTGCCTCTCCCATGGGTGTGACTTACCACCAAAGCAGGACTAGTTTGGGCTACTTTTTTAAAGTCTCAAAGCTCTTGATAAAGCGTGTTTTCTGCATACAGGTGACGAAGGCCTACATGAATCCCTGTGGTGCGATAAAATGTTCATCTTGTATTATTTAACATCCTTGGTCTCTTTGGGGGAAGGGAGAAGGAGAGGGAAGAAGATGCATATTTTTAGAATCAGGGAATGATTTATCATTCAATGAAACAGCATAGATGGAAGCTTAAATCAAATATGTGGAAATAACACATTGTTATTACTAGTCTTAACTCTGCTAAATTATAACCTATAAACCCTGCACTGCTTGACTTTAAATACCCCATCCGCTTTTGCAGGAAATCTAAATGGTTATTTCCTCCTTTAGCACATGCATTGCAGAAGGATTTATGGTTGTTTCCACAAAGCATATATGAGGAGCATGTTATCCAAGATGTCAGTGTAACCAGGCACGATTGATAAGCACACAGCCTACATCACATATGTATTCTGGGAGCCTTTATGTGCAGTTAATTAGTTTAGCTATTGCTTTCATGGTTCATTTAGAAGCCTCATGCTTCATTAAATATCAATAAATTTCATCCTCAAAAAACCTTTTCAGTAAAAATATGATTGTCTCTTCAAGTGATAATCTTGTTAATGGGTGTATATATTGCAAGTATGTCTATCAGGACTGACAAAACTCTGAATTGCCATGGTTGCGGTACCCTGAAGTAATATGCAAATTTTATTCTATAGTTTAACACACATGCCTCATCCACACATATTTTCTTACAGTAGGGGGAAAGAGACTTTTTTTTCCTTTTCCAAAAACGATGTGTCTTTTAAGCTTCTATTTTTATTTCGTCAAGAATGCCTACTTATGTTTCATAAGCTCCTTTTCTCCATTACGTTAATTCTGAGTTTCTCTTTATTGGAAAGACAAGCTTTTAGCAACTTTCCACAGTGTGAAAGAGAAGTTTTCAGTAAATAAGTGTTCTTCACTTCCCTGGAGCAGGTGTCCAAAAAGGGCAGGGGGTCATAGTTACCAGGCTGTGACCATCATCAGCCCCAGCAGTAAATTATATGGGCTGTTCATGGAATGCCAGGAGCAAGCGGCTGGGACAGGGATGGTCAGGAATGAGAACAGAGAACTTCATCTACGGAAGCAGAAGCAGCACCTTTGGCACTCTCGCCTGCATTTCAAGGTCCAGCACTCATATATTCTGTGAAGATGCGCCCAATCTGCAGAAGCTGCCACTCATTTCTTCTGTAGCACTTTGTCAACCCCTTCATTAAAGAACGTGTTGCAATGTATTTCAGTGGTTCATTCATTCATTCTTCCATCTACTCATTCAAAAAATGTACTGCTGAGGATACAATGGTAACCAAGACAAGTAAGATTTTCCATTTTCATAAACTGTACATTCTAGAGGTGAGAGGATCCACAATAAAACAAGTGAATGGTTAAATGAACAAAACTATTTAGACAAAGGCAAGTGTCATGAAAAAAATCAAACAGGTGGGACGGGGGATCACAGATTGGGAGGCTCCTTTTGATTACGTGGCAGGAAAGACCTGTGGAAGAGGAGTCAGAAGCTAAGGTGAAAGTGGTGTGAAGAAAGCAGCCAAGGAGTGCTACAGGGGACATAAGAAACAGTCACAGTGACCTAAGGCTGAATCAGCGTGGTATGTTGGAGGAAGGAAAAGAAAATGAGCTGGATGGAATGAACTTAGAAACGGGGAGCACCTTACCCAACAAATTTGGAGATGACTTGCCTTTCTCTTGTCTGCAGACTACAAGCTCCTAGAGAGGGGCCTGGGTCTTACTTGACTTTGCACCTATAGTTCCTAGTTCCATTCTAACACATATAGTCCAAAATGTGGGATGAATGACTTGAATGAACCATCTACTGGGTCACATGTGACACAGTGGTGATTTTCCCATCAATTTATATAATCTCTACTTTCTTTTGGTCCCTTCTTTCAATATCATGTTGTATCCTTTCTGTACAAAGAGAACATGCCAGGGTCTCCTAAATGCTGAAGAATGCTATTTTACATCAGAGATGAGGAATTTGTGCTTGGGGGTCCCTATGGTTTCAATGATCTCTCATGTGACCGGTAATGAAATACATTTAGGAAGAACCAGGACTTCGGAGGGCAAGGCAATCAGGTTTCAAAAAGTAGCTCAGGGGGCAGGAGCAGCAGTGGCTCAGTGGTTATGGTGCTTGTCTGTCATATGCAAGGACCCAGGTCCAAACCCCAGCACCACACACACAACGAAGGTCAGAGCAACGAAAGCCACATGAAAAACTAAATACAAATTGTTTCTCTCTTTTTTTCTCTCTCTTTCCTCTCTCTCTCTCACTGTTCCTCTCTCTCTAAAACAAAGTAGCTTGGCATTACTCAAATTCTTGTCTTGGGATTTATTTATCTGGTACTTCAATGCAACCAATAACAGACAACCAAGATGAACATTACTATTGTCACCATCATCATCACCATCAACTCTTGGAACACAAAGTAACATATACAAACTTTCCCAGTGAACTTTATTATCATGATGGATGAGGAGAAAGAGGAAAAGGAGACATCCTGCTAGAAATACTTCCATTTCCATTCTACAGAATATTTTCAGTCCTTCCAAAATTGGTCTATTTTGCCTCCTCTCTTATTCCTTCTAACAGGCCCAGGCAATGGGAGACAATTTTTAAGTGATTGATGAATGAATGCCTGGTTCATTCCTTCCAAGTAACCTCCAGTGGTGATGAGAACTCACCACATCGGCACTGACAGACTTCAAGACCACCATAAATCTACAATGCCAAGTGTGCCTGCATTGGATATGTGTGGGAAACACAAGCACACCGGGTTTATGCACACAAGTAAAAATTCCAAAGGGGTCCGATGCCAGGAAAATGCCTTATTTTGTCAGAAAGTACGTCTCCCACACAGCAGCAGGTCTGGCATAGCTTGAGCCACATGTTAAAAACAAAGCAAAGTGACATGTGATATGGGCCTCACTGCCTGATGACAGAATTCACGAGCTGTCTTCACTCTGAGCTTTTCTGGAACAAATTGAGTCCACATAGCCCAAGCCCGTTTGACAGTTTTGTCTTATTATCATGTTTTCCTGCAAAGTCCTTGCCTTTTAGGTAACTGAGTCTTGTTTTTCTTACTACAATTTCAGGATTTATTCCCATATTACAAATAATAATCGAATTCCAAGGAATTCTGTACTTTCCAACCTATTCTTTATGCAACTTAATATAACTTTTAGAAGAATGTAGATGACCATTTAAGTCAACTGGCAAACCAGGTCGTGGTGCTTCTCTTCATAGTCATGATGTAGACAATGCTTTAGTATCTCCACTGCTGATCATCATAGTCTAAAGTATACTTATTTTATGAAAGGCAAATCTAAAAAAATACTGTTAACCTATAAAAGGCTCAATTTTCACCAAGTTCTCTATTTTGGTATTTCCATTACACTTGTTCTGATTCTGGACAATAAGAGTAAAAAGAGCTTTTACATGCACTGGGAGGAGTATATGTAAATGGCTTCAATAAATGGTTTCAAAAATATACCTGTATGGATGCACTATGCTTTCTTTTCCTATTTAGTATCTACCTATCCCTCTCATCCACCCCCCAACTATTATGGCTTAGTAACTATTGTGGCTTACTTGCTGTATTAGTGTCTTATCAAAGCTAACAAAAGTACCACAAACTAGGCAGTTTTGTACTGCAGAAATTTGTTTTCTGGACACTACAAGTCCTATATTGAGGTGTTGGCTAGGCTCTGTTCTCTCTGAAACCTCTAGAAAAGGGTTCTTTTTGTGTCTTCCTAACTTCTGGGGCTTGCTGACTGTTTTAATCAGTTTTTTCACTGCTGTGACTAAAAAACCCAACAAGAATAATTTCAGAAGAGGAAAAGTTTATTTTAGGGCTCACAGTTTCAGAGGTTATAGTCCATAAAAGGCCAGCTCCATTCCTTGGCACTCCAGGTGAGGCAGAACACCATGACAGAAGGCATGGATCCAGGGAGTAGAGAGACAAGCTTCATTCCAGGTATAAAATATGTACCCTAAAGGCACACCACCAATGACCCTCCCACTCCAGTCACACCCTACCAGCCTACAGTTCCCAGTTAATCCCTATCAGGGGATAACTCATTGAGTTAAGGCTCTCATAACCCAATCATGTCCCCTCAGCCTTCCTGGATTGTCTCACAGTTGGGGAACACCTCACATTCAAACCCTAACACTGACAGTCCTTGGCATTACTTGACTTACAGACACATCTCTCCAGTCTCTTCCTCTACGGGAAGAGGTCTTCTCCCTGTGTGTCTTCTGTAATCAAGTGACATTTTTGCCTCTGTGTCTGTGTCCAAATTCCCCTCCTTTCATGAGAATATCAATAATTGAACCAGATTACAACTTAATCCAGTATGACTTCATCTTTTGACTTGACTATATCTACAAAACCCCTATTTCCAAATATGGCCACATTCTGAGATTCCAGATTGGCAGGAATTTTGGAGAAACACTATTCAACCAATTATAACCACTAAGCCAGCATCCTTTCAATTAACACGTTTGCCAAGGAGTCTGAAGAACATCTGTAGACAAGACAATTACTCAAGGGGGTAGGTGATATAATTCAATGAAGAAGTCTAACAGGAAATCTGTCAAAAACTTAATCATTTCAGGGCAGAATAATTCTCACCTATGAGACCAATCACCAAAAGATCCAACCATGCAAACACACCTACCCAGTCACCTTTTCAAAAGAAAAGTTTCCTTTCAGTGGAACTAATCTCTTTTCTGGTCTCAGCTCCCTACGTAGGTGCCCTCTACCTAAGGCTCACACCATTCAGATGAGAGGAAATATTAAGAATGCCTGGGCATCATGCTAGATAATCTATGCAAAATAGCATCACTTCCATCAGAAAAAAAAAGGAACTAAAGTTCAAAAACATAAACCAATCAGTCCCAAGTCAGGTAGGAGAATTAGGTTCAAATGTAGATCTTCTTGGATTCAAAACCACTACCTCTTTTTTATGTCTTAGCATTCTCTATTTTATACACACACACACACACACACACACACACACACTCCCAAATAAATGTTTCATTTACCTTGTATCTATTTTTTTTTATTTTTTTAAAGAGAGAGGGACAGTGAGAGAAAGAAAGAGAAAAACAACTTTACTTAGTTTCCCACATGGCCTTAGTTACTCCAACACTCAGTTGTATACCTGGTGCTGGGGCCCAAACCCAGGTCCTCGTGCTTGACAGGCAAGTGCCAAAACCGCTAAGCCACTGCTCCAGCCCTACGTTGTATCTAAAGCTCATCATTTTCTCAATTCATGCAATATTGGAACTGGAAGACACCTCAGACATCATCTAATATAATAACTTAATTTGATAATTAAGCATACTGAAGGCCAGAAATGAAAAGTAAGAGATTTGTCCAAGATGAAGGGAAATACTTGAGACCAAACTGGGAATTGGGCCTCAGCCTCAAACTCTCAGCTCCCAGTCCATCTGGCAACATGCACCCTTCTCTAGTGGTACTTCTACCTGTATACTGAGAACATTTCACAGGCAGGACATCATGAACACTGAAGGTAGACTGCATGGATTGAAAGCTAGGCCTTCACTCATATTGGTGGGCCAGTCACTTAGTAGCTTAGCCTCAGTAGGCTGAGCTATAAAATAGAAATAATAAAATAGAAATAATAAAAATCAGTCACATGGTATCCAGCATCTCAGAAGATTGTTCAGAAAATCAAATGCACTCAAAAGAGTAAATGCTCAATATATGTTAGCCAGTGACAACTGTTTGGGGGTAATTATTTTACTATTATTATTAACATAAGACATAGAAGCTATAAATGAGTGACCTTAGTGACTTTCATCACTGTACATGTCTAGCAGTCAGGCTGGCTGCAAATCCTCATTCAAAGATACACAATGGCATGGTGATTTCCTGGTCCTTCCTAATAATTAACTTCAGCCTATTCCAAATCTACTTTGTATCCAATTGCCATGTCTTCCTCTAAACACAAAATGGGCAAAGCTCTATATTCTGGTTTTAATTTCCCTGAGTGTGTGAGTTCCCATTTAACTGCCTTCTTCAAATGATAGTGGGTCATTTAGTGTCCGTAAAAGTCAACAGTGTTATTACACACTGACTCCGTGACAAATCCTGGTTCTCGTCTCTCGTCTTATCTCTGTGAGTCTCAGGAAGGCAAACCCTGGGAAAATTATACAAACAGCCCCAAATATCTGAAATCACCATTGTCCTTACATGCTTCTGCTTCTCTGAAAGCTTAGAGCATTTCTCTTTCAGTTTTATTCTTTCATTAGCCCAAGGCTTGCTAATTAATTGGAATTTTCCTGAGCTTTTGTTGTTGTGACAAAGGCAAACAATGGAAAAGCTCATTCCTTCATGTTAAAGCGGGTCCATCCACCCTCCAAAGAGTGCAGGGAGACTCAGAGGATAAGAGGGGGGATTAAGTTGACATTGAAAGGGTCAGACTTCATGAGGTCCCGTTCCCCTCACTCCGACCCACAGCTGCTGTCGTCTTTACCAAACGTGATTTATGGGAAGTGACATCTTAACCACGGTTTTTATCTCTCTAGAGGAGAGGCTGCTTAGAGCGCACTACATATGATCTAAAATTAGATGGCAAAGAAGATCCTATAAGTGGGAAACAAACAAATATTGGGAAGCAAAAGATACTGTATAAAGTGGGAGGCTTATTTGAAAACAAAAATTTATGGATCAGGAAGAAAGGAGTAAAACCCAGATGAACACCTCCAAGCAAAGCAAACACCACACTTAAAAGAAACAGAGACACTTCATCTTGACAAAAATAGCACTGTTTAAATCAAAAACAGCAGAGCAGTTGGAGACTAGGGGCAGTGAAGGGGAACGAAGAGAGATTAATTCCAAAATTTTGTTCTTGGTTTCCTTTTCAAGGTATCTGTAGTTTGGCACACTGGGTTACTGGAACTCATGGAAACTGATGTGGCTGTGTTTCATCCACACTGTGAGATATTCTATCACACCTCTTCCTTTGAGGATGCAGGAGAATGGAAGCTGGTAGAGCCCTCAAACATGGCAAATAGGCTATTTCCAATATCATCTCCATAGGGTTCCTTTTGATAGAACCACTTCCTTGGATACCCAAGGCAAAACAAAGCAAAATAATCCTATTTTTTAAACTACAATCTTTTCCATTAAAAAAATTTTTTTTTCCAGGGCTGGAGCAGTGGCTCAGCGGGTAAGGAAGGTGCTTGACTAGTATCCTCAAGGATGCGAGTTCAAACCCCAGCACCATGTACACAATAAAGCGTTGGAGCAACAAAGACCATGTGAAAAACTAAATAAAGTTAATTCTCTCTTTTTCTCTCTCTCTTTAAAAAAAATATTTTTGTTTTTGTTTATAGGTAAATAAAAATTATTTCTAGTATCCAGATTTATGCATTATGCCAACAAGCTCCAATATAGCAGAACCAGAAAGGCCTCTAAAGTATCTCCACCTCCAGGCTGATGAGTAAAGGCAAAATGCTCTCTTACCTAAAATGCCACCTGGTTTTGAAGAAGCTGAGTGTCAGCTGCCTGCACAGGCAGCCAGATGAAACCACATAGAGACAGTTGTAAAGAGTAGAGAGCCCACAATGTGTCCAGATCTAGGTTCTGGGGAGATTAGTACGTATAGAATCTTTGATGCAAGCAAGATGACTACAAATATATAGTGGGTGAGAGAATAGGAATAAGGTTGGAACTCAAAAACTTTAGAGGATCAAGGCAGAAAGGAATATGCAAAAGAGGAAGAAAATGTGTGCTGGGATGGGATGGGGGAAGCCAGGAGGAGCAAGAACAGAGGGGACTGTCCCATAACATTTGAAAGCACAGACACTAGAATGAGACTACCTGACTTCAAATCTGGGAACCACTATTAACTCGACTTGGAACCTCAGGAAAAGCACAGAACTTCTCTGAAGCTCAACTTTGCCTCTTGAATAGGGGTGAGAGGATAGTTGTTTCAATGGAAAGTACTTGGTACAGTGCTATAGTTTGGGTTTTAAGTGTCCCCCAAAGCCCCATATGTTAAAGGCTGTTCCCCAGCCCACGCTGCTATCGGGAGGTGGAAGAACATTTAAGAGGCAGGGCATAGTGGGAGGAAGTTAAATGATTGAGGGTGTGCTTTTGAAGGGGATTGTGAGACCCTCGTCTCTTTTGCTCTGTCTCTCTCTCTCTCTCTCTCTCTCTCTCTTTCTCTTACATTCAGTGAGGGTTCCCTCCACATCATGTTCCCTCTCTGACATGCTACTTTGCCACAGAGCCAAAACCAGTGGAGCCATCTAGTTATGGACTGAAACCTCGAAAACTGATAGTTAAAATGTTTCCTCTTTTTAAGTTGATATTCTTGGACATTTTTTAAAACAATGGAAAACCAACAAACATAGTGTCTTCGTCATATGAAGCAGTCAAACACTATTAGTCATGATTAATATGTTTATTAAGAGACAATAAGATTAGAAGAGATTCACATGATTGACTAGGAACAACTCAGATCTTTCTTAGAATTCCTCTGATACACTGAAGGATAGAAAAGGAGAGCTTTAACCCAGGAGACACTGGAAGGAAACCCATAAGGACAAGGGAAAGCTGGGATAAGAAGGATGCAGACCCCAGGATGATCTTTACCTGAAAAAGATGCATACGATGTTCTGTTACCTAAGAGGTAATATGGAGGAGAAAAAAAAAAAAAACCAAATACAATCATTCTTTCAGCAATGGCAGCACAAAGGAGAGTTGCACTAGGGATTTGAGTTCAAGTTACACCCTGAATGTGAACCAAATGGAACCTGGGAAAGGTCCTTCTCTTTCTGGAACTTCAGCTTCATAGATTTCCGAACATTCACTCAAGTCTCTTCTAGTTAATGCCACTTAAGATTTTTGGTCTTTTACAATTTAACTTAAGAATTGTGGTTACAGGGCTGGAGTGATGGCCCAGTGGATATGTCACTTGCCTGGCATGCATGAGGATGCGGGTTCGAACCCCACCATCATGTGTGCAACAAAGTGTCAAAGCAACAAAGACCAGATGAAAAACTGAACAGGATCGATTCCCTCTCGCTCTCTCTCTCTCTCTCCCCGTCTCAATAGTAAATTGGTAAAGGCATTAGTGAACAGAGGATTTTCAGCCTTTTCCCAGAACGAAAGAGAGAACAGAGAAATTCCCCTAAGTTTAATTAGGAGGGCAGGAGCTGAAATATAGAGACAGCCACCTCTTCCCTGCTACTTCCTCTTCCACTGGCCCCAAAACAAGAGGCAAGAGGAAGGAACCAGACAAAAGAAACTCAATCAGGGCTATGAAAACCAAAACCATGCTCCTGTGTACCAATAGCATCTACCAAGTTTTCAGCATAGGGACAGCAAGAAGGTGATATAAGACAGACAAGTGGAGAATCAGAAGCAAAATCAGGTAACGTTGGATAAAAAGGGATAAATATCATACATACTCTTTCTAAGCCCTCGCTGTGTCATAGACAAAAATAATTCTCAGAGAAGCAATTTGAATTGCCCAAGAGAAAAGAGTTACTGGCAAAACTGGAAGAAAGGTCATGTTTGCTGACTTAATCCTTCACAGATTCCTTAGAACTCTGCATCTAACTGATCAAATCCCAGATTACAATTCCCAACAAGAGGTTTTATAGGGGAAATAATGAGAATAATTGTCTAAAATCACTGAATTCTTAGAAAATTTTTGAATTTCCCCATTTTAATGGAAGGCTGAGAAGACAAAAAGGGGTTCAGCACGTTAAGCTGCTACTACACACTAGACATTCTGCTAAGTGGTTTCACCTATGTACTCACAAAATCCTTCCCACTTCACAAGTCTAGCAGGTTCTGAGCTACCTGAGAACAGTAATGTCTTATTCATCAAGGAATCCTCAGTGCCTGACAGACCACTGGTGTACAGTAGGAGTTCAATATATGCTTGCTGAATGAATGTAAGATTTTCTTGGTGCACAGAGTGAGAATCGGGGGATTATATAACTTATTCAAGGTGTTCATGTCACTATTAAAAGTGGCTGCATCAGGATTTGAACTTGGGATCATGTGACACCATCGTTTTTCCACGTTCTTTTCACTACATGGGCTGCCGTGTATGTATTTTCTCCAATCCCAACCAAAAAAACTGGTTATTGTCTAATACACAGACCAGCTGATTTATATTACACTTATTGCATCCTCTTTGTTTCTTTCAGTGTGCCCTCTTTCAAAGTATGCTTTACAAAATGCCATTTTTGGTCTGGTTACTCCTCCATACTGGCCAAGCCTCATCAGAATCTCTAAGGGGGCTGATGAGGACACACTAGAGGCCTAGAAGCCATGAGGCAAGGACTATGGGAGGAACACACTGGCCTTGAACTCTAGGTGAAGGGCTTTTCCTAAGCAGAGATAACCTAACCACCCTAGTTAAATGCAATGTTGCCTTACCTCCTTTACGCAAAGGTTTTCATCTGAAAACTCAGCATGCAAATAGTACCAATTGCCTTTTCTCTTCTCTTCCCTTCTCTTCTCTTCTCGCTCTCTCTCACTCTCCCCCACCATCACCACCTTCCCCTGCCCTACATACACATTTGCCAGGGCTTCAGACTGGCCCTCTGTTGTAAATAACTGTCTAAAGTATTTCCAAAAATAAGGGTTTTTTTCTAATTACATATATAAGACAAGCTATGTCTTTCAGATATTTCTGACTTGAGGCTGTTAACTGGACTCTATTTGTTCCATCCAAGAAAGCCCAAAGAAATGAATAATGATCCAAAACAGACTACACTTGAATGGTTCTGTATATTATATGCAAAGAAACATTCCCACAACAAAGTCACTAAATGAATGTCACTATGCCTGAATAAAGGAATAAAATTGAATTGTGATAAAAGCAAATTGTTTAAAGGATCTTTAGTTAATGTCTACCAAATTATCCTGAACATTATGTACTGAACAAAGGCTCTGATATTCATATTATTAAGTAATAGAAACATTTTGAGAAATAAGCCAAGATTTTTACTTTAAAAGAGATTTATGTATCATTTTCTGGTTTTATGAGTGTTGTAATTGTCCACCAAACCTTTGAACAATGCCAAATTCTTTTTCCAGTTGAACACTGTGCAATATTATGCTTTCTAATGCTAGAGGCCACATTAGGATGAATATGCTGAATTAAGGGACTTCCTGGAAGTAAGCATTAGCTTTGGTACCTGGTTAGGCCTAATCACAGACACAATAACCTGTTAAATCCAAATTCTCTGTTTGCTATCCAGAAAACTTCAGTTATACAAATCATGGTAGCACTATAGGAAAATATGTGTTTCTTATTTCTAAGTATTGGACTACTAAAAGTCTCACATAACATTTTGATATATTTTTCCCTGTGGGGTAAAAGATCACCACCACCCTCTTCAATGAGGAAAATGAGAGAGGTGATTGTCCTGTCTCTACGTCAAGAGTCTCCAACTGCAGTTAACTCTTGGACAACATTGTCAGCTAGTAGTCCTCTGACTTTAATCTCATAAATGCAACCTCTACTGCTGCAGACACAAGGAAAGCATGAAGAGTGGCATCGAGATTTCCATTTTGTTTTCACTGACCTTTAAAAAAACAGTATCATCACTAGCCCCAGATTCTGAAAGTTACTAACCAGCTTTGAAAGCCTAAAGTTTACCAAGGCTTTCAAATAACTCCATGGTGTTCTCAGATGTGATGCCTAAAGATGTCCTTTTACTTAGGCAGAAAGAACACGAAAGAATGAATTTCAGATCTGGCTGCGAGTCACAGCTGCCACTTAATGTGCTGTGTGGCTTCAAACACTGTGCATATGGGACAGTTGTTGAAATTACTAAGGTCTGTGTATTAGCTAATTGTCTGAATCAATGGTCATCTCCTCATTTGGATAATCAGACTGTGACTACATAAAGAGAATGTTCTTGTTTTGAGGAATTCTACGCTGAAGTACTCCCAGGAGCATCACATTTGCAACTTATTCCAAACACTTCACAAAAACTGGAGGGAATAATGATGCAAATATGATAAAAACTTAATATTTGGAAAATCTGGGTAAAGAATACAAAAGAGAATTCTGTGTATTGTTCAAGCTATTTTTCTATTAAGGCTGAAATTTTATCAAAGCAAAGTCAAAATAAAATAAAACAGCATGTAATTGGCAATGAGTGAATATTCACTGAATGCCAATTTAAATATTCTTTTCTACTGGTGCATTATAGTGTACATAATGATGGCATTTGTTGTCCCATATTCATACACGCACACAATACAACAACATTCTTTGGCCAACATCAGCGTCCCAGTACTCCCCTACCTCCCTCCTCCCATCCCCTGGTCCCTTGACTCTCTTTCTGGGGTATATATTTATTCTAATATGCCCAGCTATACTGACATAATTCTTATACCAATGAAAAACATGTTTTTTAATATGCATGACAATGACAAGTATATATAATGACATGTCAATTTAAATATTCTTGGGCACAATATCCTAAATAAGAGAGGGTTAAACCACAGGGTTTTAAAAACTTGCGTAGCCCAAACGGCCTCTGATTCTGTGATAAGTAGGGATTCATTTATATGGTAATTTTTTCCACAACACATGGAAAGAAGAGTCAGACATGATTCCTGCCTTCAAGGAAGCTCGCTTGATAAAACAGAGACAAATGTTCAGGATGAGTGAAAGCTGACCAAGGAAATTTTCCTAGAAAAGGAACATTTCAAATGGGCTCTTAAAGGCAGTGAAGCTATGAATTAACAATAAAGTGAGAGGGGAATTTATGCAAAGGCCACTCTTTGATACACAGGTGTGGAAGTAGGCCTGAGAGAGTTTCCTGCCAGGGCATACAAAGCAAGTTTGGCTAGGATGAGTGATCCTGGGCTAGTGACGTGTGAGTCTATGACCAAGGCATGGGCCTGGTGTGAGAAGACCCCCTGCAACACTGGGAAACCTCCAACTCAATATGCCACTAACAGGATAATGACATCTTACAGTCACCTGGAGCCACATTTCAATCTGATTCTCCAAGCATGTACCCAACCCAACAACCCTAAGATCAGGCACCATGTGAAGTCAACACATTGCTCCAACCTCACGCTGCTCAGTCAGGACTGCAAGGTACAACAGAATTCCTTTCTCCATTTTACAGTCTTCAGAAGAATAATGATGGTCTGACCTTTCCTACATATTCACAGTGTGTGTTTTATTAGTAACTACCGAAATCCACAGAAGTGGGAGCATTCAAAAAGATTTCCATCATAGATACGAAGTAAGGGGCTGGAGCGCTGGCTCGAAGGTTACGGTGCTTGCTCAGCATGCGCAAGTACACGGGTTCAAACCCCAGCAACCCACATACACAACTAAGTGTCAGAGCAACGAAAGCCATGTGAAAAACTCAATAAAAATTGATTCTTTCTATATCTCTCTCACTGTCCTTCTTTCTTTAATAAATAAATAAATACTAAGTAAAAATCATTCATGAAATTATAATAAATTCAAGTACCTGGAGATCACACCCAGAGTCAGGTGGGGGACAAAATTAGGTAGAAAAATTAATTGCTTGAATAATAATTATTTAATTAAGAAACATGAACATAGAACTATGCTCATGATACTTAGCATATACAGCTCAGTCTCTCATATGATGGTGATCAAATGTCTAAGGATGAGATTTATTGCCACTCATGTATATCGTGAATGCAATTTTATTGGTATCACCTGCAAGTTATATATACAATAGTAGAGATTTATTCCTGAAATACTACTGGTTTCCATCATTGAGGAGCTATTTATCACAACTTAATTCTACAGAGATAGTCACACACACCTCTCTTTCTCTCCCTCTATCTGTGTGTGTGGGGGGGGTGCTGATCACCATAACAATGTGAAGATAAAAGTGTTCTTTTTAATCACTAAATAGTCTGAGGAATAGCTTAAGTTAAGCCCTAAGAAATGGAGTCTGTTGTACCCAAGCCTAGTAAAAGGAAAGATTCCATAGATGCTGTTTAAAGAGAGATTAGATTAAAATTTAACCTATAGCATTCTGTTCTCCAACTTAAAAGAAATGTTCAATTCTGTCTTTGAGCTTCCATTTTTAGTGTTAAAAAGAAAAGGAAACACAGATGGAATAAACCTCATTCACTTAATTTAAAAATCAGATGCAGACTTCAAACTTTGAAATAAGGAAAGACTCTTTCTGTGATTTCTTTAAAGAATGTATCTTTAGCCATCTGATAGGAGAACTGCTTACATTAGTCAGTGTGACCTTTAATGGACTGATAAGTTATCACATGATATAAAAGCATATGACAAAAGCAATCGTACCGTAGGAGTCTGTCTAAGATGGTTGGAACTCTTTTTCTTTTACTACAGATTCAACTTAAAACTTGGTCTGCAGAGATTAGACACTGTAGGTTTACAATGAGTGCAATTTGGAACTACTGGGTCACACACAGAACAAAAGCTCAAATGTCAACTGGCTGAACAATTAAATGACTCAAGAGAGCTGTCTCCTAAGTAATAGGGTTTTTTTTCTCCAATGTGAATACATTATTTTGAATTGCCAAAATATAGCCATTTAGCTACCTGTCTCTATGCTGCTTCACTTGTTTCACTTATTCCAACAATATCTCCTTTCTCAAAATGTGTTCTAACTACGTGGAACCAGAGAATATAACAGGTGTCTTGGAATTCCTCCTCCTGGGACTCTTGCATGATTCAGAACTTCAGCCTATCTTCTTAAGGCTGTTCCTGGCCATGTGTCACATACAGGGTCAGGGTAGTCAGAAACCTGCCCATCATCCTGGCCATCAGCTGTGCTTCCCACCTACACACCCTCACATACTTCTTGCTCTCCAAGCATCCTTAGCTGACATCAGCTTCAGCACCACTACAATCCCCAAAATGTAGGTGGACATCCAAATACAAAAAAATCCATCAAGGAATAGATTTTTGAGTGTCATTTAAAGGGAGACCAACGACAAAATGCTGAGATGGCAGAATGTCTTTGTATTTTGTTTTTATTTGAGGTAATAATGATCAAAAAGTTTTTATGGTAGTTTTAGTTTTAATTTTAATTCCAATAATTAAAAAAATTTGCAGAACATTTGTGTTTTTTGTAAACCACCTCTTTTATGCCAGGTATCTTGTATTTAGGGGTATATGAAAACTGAAATTTAGCTCTGTCTCCAAATGCCAGAATCTGAGGAAAAACATGTGCCCTCAAATGACTCACACTCAGGCTTAGAATAAATCCACATGACCATATATATTTTTTTTATTTACTTGGAAATTCTTGAATTTGCATCTCTTTCTTATCACTGGTGGGCTTCTTTTCCAGGGCAGTGGCTCTGCTTTAGTCCTCAATATGCACAGCCCCTTGCCTGTTCCATTCCTCAGGGCAGCCTGGGCCCTGACACAGGCTTAGGATCACCCACTTCATGCTGGTCCGTAGGTCCCCTACTGAGTAACAGATACACTGAAAGTGGTTGCTCCTTTTTTTGTACAATACAAGAAGTGTGAATCTGGAGTTGATTCTAAACATCTGAGATTACTCCAAATCACAATGTAGAGTATATATAAAGTCTCCTTTTATATAACACAAGAGTATTTAGCACTTTGTAAAATATCAGCTATACACAGAGGTATTTGGACCAAAGTTTAATGGTAAGCATGATATAAATGTTTTTGGAATGAATATTAAAGGAGGATGTATCATCTGAAATGAATTATGGTACAAAGAGCTCTGTTATGTAGTTTCTACAAGAACTACATGGAAGTTTCTATCAAGGAGAAAATCACTAAGAAATAAGTTCAAGCTATGCAATATTTAACCCCTATCATTGCAATGAAGGCTGAAAGCTATTTGCAAGCAAGGGCTGTCTTAATGGCAGAGAGGGGGATAAATGCTCCTTGAGGACAGGCATGGAAACAGCACAAGCTTCATCTAAAAGCCATGCAATTATGTAGGAAAATAGGCAAGACCACTGTTGCTCTTCTGTTTGAGAGAAGACAAAAGTCTGAAGCTCTGTGTGCAAGCCTTTCATTTCTAAATGTTATCTCTGTAATTTGTTAACAAAGCACAGGTGTGGGCCCCGTTCCACCAGCGGACTCTCCCTCTATCGCTCTCTTCTCAATCTTTCTACGGAGCAGTAGCCCACCGCATATTTTTACCTTATCTTTAAGCCTGGCCCAGGGTGGAAGGTAGTGGTGTTAAATTAGACAAAAACAAGAATCCAAGTGGGATAAAAGAGCATAGCTTTTAGGTGTCTAAATTCCAGCAAAAGCTCATATTAAGTCCTTAATCTCTCAATCTCCATAATTATGCTGAAACTTCAATCAGCAATTCTTTTCCTCCTATTTCATCACCTTTATTCTCACCCTCTAAGTTGCCCACAACTCTTCCTATTTATTAATCATGTCATTTACATCTCCTTTTCTTTTCATAAATAGTTTTGAACTCTTCTTAGAGAAAAGTGGGGTATAAGTACATTTCAACAGTCTTTCATGTGTTCACAATATTTATTTACAGGCAACAGCAGTGCTATATTTAGAAGCTATATATTTTAAAACAAGAAGTGGTCCCTGAGAGGTAAGATTTTTCTGAAGCAAAAAATAATATTGAAAAGTTCTATATAAAAAGTTATCACTGGAAAATACTGGAAGACTCTTCAAAATGACTTACATTCTTGGACATTTAGCACAAGAACACATGAACTCCAGTATGGGGACCCAGTTACACACACAAGCATTTTCATAGAGAAAAAGAACCTAAAACTTCTATAAATGAAAAATTAAACACTTTGGATTTCCACATTTCTGTTTCAATTTTAACCACCATGCTTCAGCATATTCAGATCTCTACAGGAAACCCTACATAAGAAAGCAAGACCATGAAACCTTTAGCATCAGGAACAGCTCTTAAGAATAAAAAGCAATTAAATAATAGTTTGCCCCCACAGATAAAGGTAACTGCACTATTCAAAGGATAAAGCAATAACATGTGAATTTCCTCGTATTACAATAAGCTGCATTTAAGTCCTAGTTATCAGCAAATTAAACAAACCTTGGTATTAAACCTACTTAGAAAAACAACATAACCTGTGAACTTCAACTTAGACATGCCAAGGAAAATACATACGCAAATAGATATTTTTTAATTCACTGATTAACAAAAAGTCCCATAAACTCCAATGATAACTATGGCATACAAAAAATATACAAATTCTTTCAATATAGAATATTTACATCATTATAGACATAGGGTACACATACCATATTCTGCTCTACACCCATATTTTAGTGAGGATCATGAAAGGTAAAAGAGAACTGAATTATGCAGAAGCAATTTGTGTGCGTGTGTGTGTGTATAATCAATTATCTAACTGACATTTTTATAAATCTACCACTACTTTGCTTTTTATTACATACACTAAACAAGCAGATGCTAAGTGTGTAAACTGTGAATTAACCTCCTTTTTAAATTAATTGTTCCTTTCGAAATGCTGGCTTTTAAATTCCACATTGCTTCATCTTAGAGATGTGTGCCAATCTCACACCCAGGTTCTCAGGCTAGGTTCCAGGAGGCAGTATATATTGATTCCATTTTTAATTATTAACGATTCATTTATATTTTATTTATACATTGACATCTGACCTGGTTTAATTTTAGGGTCTTCCAACATAAGCCATCATGTCTGCAGGACCTAGTTGACCACCTTCACAGCAAATATAACAGGGAACATTTAGAGAACTGACCTGACTCAGATATGCTTCAAGAGGACAAAGGAAAGGCATCTGAGGGACAATGAACTTACAGTGGTAGGCTCTAAGTACATGGTCTTCTGAGCTCATCATCTTTCCTTCTTTTAAAGAGAAAACCACTTAACCGGGAGATATCCTAGGAAGATGTATTGTCTCTCTACACCCAAAATTCTCCCATGCCAACTAGACTTGAGAATCTCTTCACTAGAACCACATACTCTCATCTTCAAATTGCCTTTTTAAAAGTAAATACAGCAAAGAGAGGTTTGGATCTTGAGTGTCCCCCAAGCATCCATGTGCTCAGTCCCCAGCTTGGTGCTATTAGGAGTTGGTGGAAACTTTTAAGAGTCTGCACCTAGAAAGCGGGTCTTCAGATCGCTGTGGGTATGCCTCTAAAGGGGTCTGTAGGATCCTGGTCTTTCACTCTTTCTACTTTTTGGCTCCATAGCCAGGAAGTGGGCAATTTTTCTCTGCCATTACTCCTTGTCATGATATGCTGCTTTGCCACCAGTCCAAATGCAATGGGGCCACTCAATTATGGATTGGAAACTCCAAAAATGAGCCCAAATAAAACATTCATCTTTATGTTAAATATTCCAGGTATTTTGCTATAGTCATGGAAATCTCATTAACACAAAAGGTAACATCAAAATCTGTTAAGAGGGCTGGAGGTACAGCTCAGTGGTAGAACACTGGCCTAGCATGCATGAGGTCCCCATTTCCATTCCAGCACTACGCACAAAAATATCTATTAACATCATTTTTTTCCAAAATGAATGATTCAAGAGCAGCTTTATGAAAGGGCAAAGGAGGAAGACTAACAGATGGACTGTGCTGGGTACTGGCTGAATGAGACTGAAAAGAACTGCATCCTTCTCCCAGTTCTAAAACTCATCCCATGCAAGGTGCCTTCTTCCCAGTCACAAATACATAATAAAAAGGCAGATCTCCGGTTGCTGAAAAAAAATGTCTCTAATTTTTATGTATCATCTGAGACACATGCATGACCACACACAAAACTCTTAACCATGGTGATCCACAGTCCATGAAAATGAGAAATTGCCATAGATTGGTCTCTTGGATTTATCTGAATGATGTATCCATTCAGGACTATCTTTATAATTTTTAGGATTATATCCACTCAAGTCCCCACTGTATTGGATAAGAAACTTCAGAGCCCAAGTACTTTCCTCCATATATAACTCTCATCATGCAGAGAGGAGGCCCAGAGGAAGTGAAGCAGTGCAGCAGCCATGGATGGAGCATGACTTTTACAGCAACTCATGCTCTCTGTTATGCCTATTACACATCTTTTCTTGTCTTAACTGCATCTTAAAGGAAGTATCATCCTTCACCTGACGGACGGAAAACCAGAGGCTCAGAGAAGTTTCTTAACATGGTCAAATCCCCATAAAAAGGAGATGCTGCAGCCAGGTTGGAACCAAGGGCTTCTCCTTTTTGTGAGCTGAAGATGCCTTTACACTGCTAAATCCTAACTGAGCCCCAACACTGCACAGTGAGAACACTGAGTGCCAAACGACACAAGGAAATCTCTGCTGTTCACAAAACCAAAACCATGCAGTGGAAGGCGGGCTCTGGCCCCTTCCTCATTCCAGGATTATATCAGAAAGCAATCCAGAACTTTCAGGGCAAGGAAGATTAAAAAAAAAAAAAAAACTCGTATGCTTTTATGAAAGAATCACACATTCAGTGTGAAAAACTGGGAAAATATTTTCAAAGTCAAGGAAAAATTAATACATTTTATCACATTACCTAGAGATAATCACTGTATTTTGAGCTATTTCTCTCTAGTCTGTTCTCTGTACTTACACATATTTTGAAAGCATTCAACCTATAATTGATGTGCAATTTTACATGAAATTCCATTCACTTAATTATATATTTAAATTATTTTAACACCTTAAAAACTATTTGTAAACTTAATTTTAATATTTTGCCATACAGAAATTAACAGTTTGCTTAACTATTCCTTTACTGTTGTGAATTTAGGGTAAGGATGATTTTTTGTCACTATTTAAAAAATACTGCAAATAAAATCACTATGCACATTTCTTTTACCATGTATCAAATGGTTGTCTTAGGATTCATTTCTGGAAATGGGGTTATGGGGTTATATGTGGGAGTGATGTCAACATATTTAACCCCTGACAGCATGGGTATCCTCCTAAAATTCCATCATCATTATCAATGAACGGGAACTCCTCAAAGACTGCTGCTTGTCCATTGAATATTATCATCTTTGACAATATGATGGGCAAAAGAAATGTCACTCACCATTGCTTTAATTTATATTATTGAATTCAAAAAAGTTGAGCATTTTCTCCCAAAGTCAATTTCCTCTTTGTGTGTGGTCTCTTCATTGTTCTGCCAACATAACAAGACAGAAGGACTACAGGATCAGAAGACATATCCTAAACCTATACCTAGACCTTGCTATCAACTAAGTGGAACTCTTGGAACTAATCACATAAATCAGAAGCTTTCAAAATTTGGTTGGCCTGGTCAGGAGAAATTTTACAGAGTCCAATATATAAAATGGGTTAAAGTAAAGATTGCTGGAGCCGAAGCAGAGGACTCACTTTGTCCTCCCGCACCCTGCCCTGTGCCCCATAGCACCACAGCATCTGAGATGCCTCAGAACCCTAGGGGTTTTTTTTTTTCTTTCTTTCTTTCTAAAGTTGTTGAGGCTGGCTTTGAACTCAGGATCCTCCTGCTTCAGGCTCCCAAGTTGAGGGGATTACAGGAGTGTGCCACTGTGCCTGGCTAGAACCCTAGGGTTCTAAAGAATACAATAAAACACTACTGGGCTTGTTGATTTCTAAGATCCATCTTAGCTTCTATGAAGTCTATCTTTGCCTAAGTACAAAAGATAACTTTAGAAGTCGCACGAAGATTGGTTGAGTTTGCGAAGCCAGCATTCAAGAAAAACGTAAGAAGACTTCGCGTGGTTTGTATTCCCGGTGAGTCTGAGGGTTTTCTTTTCTCTTTCGAAAGTGCAGTTGATACAAAGAAAGCAGTACTGAATTAGCTATGTGACAGAAAGACGGGAGTGCTCCAAATGCTGAATGTTTCCAGCAGATGTATCGCCTTCAGAACTCACTGACTCCCGTCACAGCGTGGGTCCTGGATGAGCTGAGTCAATGTGAAATATTTCTTCCTTGACTCTTCCAGCTGAAGCTAAGAGTCAAAGCACATTGATTATCACTACCTTCAGGGAAATAGTGATTTATGGAGTGAAGCTAGCAATTATTCCGTCCTTTCTCCAAAGCCCCACGTTTAGTGCAGCTTTTCTTGGGACTGCTTTTTATTCTTAAAGATATATTCCTATTTCCAAGTGAACTAGACTGACTCTGTTCGTTTACACAAGGCAGAAAAGGCAGATAGACGAGATGCTAACACAAGGAGATCTCTGGGGTGCTGAGGAAGACACAGGCCTGCCCTTAAAATGTCTGCTTCTAAAATTGACTCTTCCACAGTGCCTAAGAAACCTACTCACTTTTTTAGGTCATTTTTAGCTCATCCAACAAAGAGGGTGGGAGAGATTGAATAGGAGCTCATGGGAACCATTATCACATATTAATAGCCTTTAGGTTGAGTAGAAATTCAAATCTTAAGGCAATAAGGCAGGAGATGGCAAAGGCAGGAAAGATGGCAAAGGCAGAGCCTAGATTGCTGAATACAAAGAACTACTGAGCACTGTCGACTTTCGCTCATTTCATGGCTTTGCCTAGGGTTTCACCTAAGTATACCTTATCTACCAAACATGCAAGTGAAAATATAATCCATGTCAAAGGACTCTTGCGGTTTTTTGTTTGTTTTACTTGTTTGTTTTTCAAAAAGAGAAAAGGACAGTGAGAGAGAAAGAGAAGATCAATTTTTAATGAGTTTTTCACATGGCTTTCATTGCTCTGACACTTAGTTGTATAACTGGGTGCTGGGGTTTGAACCCGTGTACTTGTGCATGCCAGGCAAGGGTCGTTAACTACTGAGCCACTGCTCCATCCCAGGAATCATGGCTTTTTTTTTTTTTTTAAGAGAGAAACAACTTTATTTAGTTTTTCACATGACCTTAGTTGCTCTAACAACATTTAGTTGTGTACATGGTGCTGGGGTTTGAACCCAGGTCCTCGTGCTTGCCAGGCAAGCGCCGAAACATCTGAGCCACCACTCCAGCCCCAAATAGCTTTTTATTTAAAAAAAAAAAGAACAGAGAAATATAAATTCCAAATTTCCTCCAGAAATTCAGAAGGTGACGCTACCATTTTCAAGTACATAAAATTATTTGTGATGTCTATAAGTTTATCAGAAGTTTTTCACTAAACACATTTTTAGTTTCTTAATCCCCAGCCATAACCCATTAATATTTCATAAAAATCACTGAAAAAGAAACAAACATCAGTAATTTAAATAAATTTAACAATGTGGAGAAGAGGTTTTACTATTTGGATTTATATTTTACAGTTTCTACTAACTTAAAAATAAATGTTTAAATGCAATATGAATTATTTAGAGCTGCAATTACCAGAATTTTTGTTATACAACTTGGCAAACAGCCATTCTGCAATCACAAAAGTCACACTTCAGTCTGAGTTATGGATGGTGCAATAATTCACACCTTGGACAGTGTTTTGCCTCAGTATCTTACTGCTTCATTAAAGAAGTTTATATTTGGAGAGTTTTCAATGTTCAGTATGAAACAGAGAATCCAAATGTGTAATACAGACAGGAGAATTCTACTGGAAATTTGAGAGTACCAAGGCTATTAATAACAAACAAGCCAAAAACTTCTGTCCCTATTTCGAAGTTTGGAGATATACATACATGTATTTTCTTTAAAAATTATTGAGACACCATCTAAAACAACTTGCCAGCGACTTACAAAATATGTGTAAGCAGTCCCACTTTTCAAAGATGTTCTGTTCTAAAATTCCCTCACATAGGTAGCTATACATCTCTCTTTGTGTGAGATGTCCTGGGGTCCATTTATAGCACCCCCCTCACTCTTAAAAGCACTGGTTCAGATGAGAAATTACTTAGAAACCCAATTTATGACATCTGTCTACTTTTTAAAACAGGACACAACTTCCTATACAGAATAAATAAAAGATTTTAACAAAATCATCATTTAAAAATTAATGTTTAACCACAGAAATGAACTACCAATATAATCATATTTCTATGAAAAAGTGGACTTCAAATTCAAATGATCTCTCTCCTTGAGCCATGTCATCTTGAACCTCTGCCACACACTGTTTTCCAGTTGATAGATACCTGGTTTAGAGACTACTCCAGCTCCAAGTAACCCATGGTTACCTATCAAGGCTGAGATGGAGAGAGTCAGTGAGAGGCAGCAGCAGGGATTCTGGGACAGGTGGCAGTATGTGTGTGTCAGGGGCATGAACAAGGAAAGGGTGGAAACTGGGGAGACTCAGAGGCAAAAACTTATGGGCCAGAATTTCCAGCCAGGGTGATCCCCAAAACTACTCTAGCACTAAGTCAATAAGAATCCTAGCCCATCCATGTGGCTCCACCCTGCTACCCACTTAGTCCCAAGAAGCAATATGACACAGCAGGAAGAACACAGTCTTTTCTTCCTCACTCAGTGCTCAAATTTACACTATTTAGCTGCGCTGTGTCTCAGTTTCCTCATCAACAATAAAGACTCACCAGCATAAAATTTTCGGGTTCTTTTGAAATCAAATGAAACATTGTGTGACAAACTGCCCAGTATTGCCCATAGTTGGCACTCAACAAATCCTAAGCCTACCATCAGAAACGTTCTTCTGGAAACTTTCTCTTTCCAAATTTAATCCTGAGCCACCAGAGAACAGACCTTACTCCTATTAGTTTTTTCCTGCTCTTCCTTCCTTGGGGTAATTATAGTAGAATGTTCAAAATGGGCACATACAAATCATCCCGTCTTAAATGCAAGCACTCCCTATCTTGGAGACATTGATTTTATTTTACATAGGTAAGAACTGTGAATAAGACAATCACAAACTAGAGATAAATTTCACCACCATCCCAACCTGAAGAGTGGTGAGGTAGCAGGGGACAAATAGTTTATGAATAAAATCTTGAACTGGTTTTGTTTAAACCCACACAAGTACAGGTGCTGATCCAATGTGCAGGTCCCTTCTGCTCCATGATTGCCAGCATCTCCCTGGGCAACCAGAATGCCACTTTCCATTTTGGAGGAAGAGAATAAGTAGTCTTACAAGGGCTCTTAGATGCTGAAGGAGGATGTCCAACCCAGATAAGTAAGATGAGCTCAGTGAAGCTTCCAGACCCAGACAATGTCGGTCCTACTGGAAGACGGGCAGATGACTGACAGTCAGCCATCTTTGGGATGCTTTTGCCTGATCACAGCTAACAAGAATGGCTGCAGGCCCAGCTCCTCACCATAGGCATCATTCATAGAAGCTCTCTTAAATATCTGTGGGTATTGGGCAGAGCTCATCCATCTCCTAGACTAACTGGGGTTGACCAAGGACAGCACTCTCTCCGTACAGACACCCTTTTTCATTCTCATCCTCCCTTAGCCAATGGCACTATCCTCAGGCCCAGCCCAGCCACTTCCTGGTCTCTAAGCTCTGCTTCCCTGATGACAATAGCCAGGGACTCCAGCAAGACAGTGCTCCATGGCATCTATACTGCTAATGCCATGTTCCCTCACACAGTGGGGGTGATACCAGAAGACACTATAGAGGACATTTGTCCTTTTGCATGGACTTTGAGTTTTACCACCTTTTATCTGGGAAAATTTTCCTCCAAGCAAAGCCACCTTCTCCTATAGAAGCTGAAAGTACTATATAGTTTTCCAAGCACACGCAAACAAATGACTTTGCTATTCCTCCCACTGACAGACTCTTTGGAGACAGAGAATGAAAAATGACTCTTCTAATATAGTGCTACCACCTAGCATAGTAGGCACTTTAATTAAACTAAACAGTTAGCTGCAACTAAAATTTAAATTCATGTGACAAATTTCAATGCCTTTTATTTTTATCACCATAGTAAACCAACAGGGAATATGAAAAATTATTGACCTCCCCAATCATAAAAGTAATAGGCTCTGGGGGGAAACCTTTAACTTAAACCACTTATACTGAAAAGATCAATTAACAGGAAATAATATTTGTATATAATTAATCACACATTCCAAATCAAGGGTATAAGTTATTACAGCCAAGTTCTGATTATCCTTGGCAATGGATAAGCAAATTTGTGGGTCAACACTAAGTCTAATCTAAATCCAATAACAGGGAGCCCTTATGTCTTTGTATGAAGAAATTTAACTGCACAAGGATGTTAATCAGGACAAAACTTGATAAAAGTTTGTTTTATCATAAAATGAAATAACATGCAGCAACCAAACAGAAGGAGTGTACTAATATTATTTTATTTTTCTGAGCAGCTAAATTAGACATAAGGTTTGCTTTTGTTGGACCAATGCTTAGATAAGCCCGCTTGGTGAGCATTTGAGAAGGACCACAAGAATTGAGGACTAAGAGACAAAGATAGAACTGCTTTGCAAAAATCATGATCAATGTCTTTGCCTGACAGAGGGAAAAGAAAAGAGCAACCCGGATGGCATTGTATGGAGTTAAGCATCCCAGGGATGGGAAGCTATGGGCAAGAGGAAAAGCTTAAAGACACTAGGACAGCAGAACCTTTATGCTATGGATACTAACTCTGCCCTGTACAATCTTTGATAAGGTCTGCACTACTCAGTGCTTTTATGCAAGGAGATTTTTTTCTTTTTTTTTTTTAAAGATGGGACAGTGAAAGAGAAAGGGAGTATCAATTTAATTTAGGTTTTCATATGAATTTCATTGCTCTGTCACTTCATTGTGTACATGGTACTGGGGTTCAAACCTGCAGACTCATGCATGCCAGGCAAGTGCCATAACCACTGAGCCACCACTCCAGCCCATGCAAGGAGATTTCTGCCATGCAATCCAGCTAAACAAAACAAAAATATTAGCTACAAAAGCATTAAACATATAAGTTACAATTAGAACCACATTTACTGACATACAAAGATTCCAATGTGTACTTCTGCAAAAGTAACTTTAGGGTACAATTTATATACCATAGAATTGCCTTCTTAAGTATACAACTCAGTAATTTTTAGCAAATTTAATGAAGCATATAACAATCACCGTTCTGTCTCTACTGATATGACCTGTTGAACTGATGGAGAATGCAAAACACAACACGTGGTCTTTTGTGCCCGGCTTCTTTCACTTAACCATGGTGAAAGTTTGCAGTTTGACCATTTTGATTCATGCTTCATAATTCATTCTTTTTTATTGTTAAATGGTATTTTATTACATAGATATACAAGATTTTGCCTATCCAGTCGCCCGTTGATAAGACATTTGGGTTGTTTCTATGTTTTGGCTATTATGAATAATGCTACTATGAACACACCCATGCAAATTCTGTGTTGACATACTAATATGTACTTTTAGATGGGGGGAAATTGTAGGCTATCATCAGTTCTAAGAATTTCACATTTGACATCTTAGAAGTTAGGATGTGTATCATAATTGACAGCTTATGAATCCATTATCCACAAGGAAACAAATGGCACATTCAAATTAGAATTCTTTGAGGGATGAAATAAGGGGAGTAGATATACAAGTAATGGTCAAGCTGAGGAAGAAGAGTCAGCCACATATGTAAGAAAGCACCCTTCGGTCTAGAAGCACATGCAATAAAAGGTGCCCTTCAGGATCAAAGTCACAATACAAAATCATCCTTCCTTACTCTTTGCCTTCCCTCTGATGTCCTGCACAGATTTCTCACTGGCAAAATCAACTGAAAGCCAGAAGACAAGAAAGTCCACTGAAAGTCCACTGTCTTCCAGAGAAGACGGTAGGATAGAGAACAGATAAGGAAGTGAAGTCGGAATACAGACCTGGCACAGAGAGTCAAAGCCAAATTGCCAGTTTCTTCTTTCTTAATGATACACAAATATTAAGGTAAATCTTCACTTCAGCATTTTAAATTTGATGAAGTAAAATATAACCACAGTTTCATAAAAATAACTAGTAATAATATATGTCCACATATGCATGAAACAAAATCTATATATATACATATACACAGAGAGAGAGAGAGAGAGATAATCTCTGAGAGGGGAGTTTAAGAGTAAACTTACTTTTCTACATTAAAAATTTCTGTAATGTGAGGATATTTTATCATAAGCATATCCTGTTATCAAGAAAGACTTAAATCTTCACAGTTTCTGAATAGCAAGCCTTGTTCTTCCTTTTTTAATTTCCTTTCATTCCAATTAACTCCCTTATGTCCTTCCAAACCCTTTTCCCTAACTGATACAGAACCTGGCCTTCTGCCGTACATTTACAAAGCATTTTAATAAATATGTGTTGAATAGCGGAAAGGTTTAACAAGTCAATTGGTAAATGAGAGTGAATTGAAGATAGCTGTCTTATAATTGACCTCACTGGTACCTACCAGTCCTCTTTGCCAAAGTACAAGGAAATTAAAGATCACAGGAAAAATACTGGTGAATCACAGAGGATGATGAGGGGAAAAAAGAAAGTATGGCATTTCTAAAGAAAGGGGGGGGATCAAGATAAAATGGAATTTTGCCAAAGGAGGTTAGAAGTAAATGGTTAAGAAAAAACTTTTTTTGCCTTTAAAATGTGTCTGCATATCTTTCTTTATATCTTTAATGTTTGTATTAGTGTATTGTGGTTATATGTAACACTGGGGTTCATTATGACATAATCATACATGCTTGGAATATAATTTGCCCATTTCAGTCCCTAGTACTTCTTCTTTCCTGCCCTCCCCCCTTCCACTGTTTCTTTTCCTCTACTCTACTGGTCTTCCTTCATTTATTGTTTTTTTAAATTTCTGTTTTACAGATACATAAAGGTGAAATCCACTGTGGTATAGTCATATGCATACATTTGAATCCAAAAATAGGACCATAATATTTCTGATGAGCTCAAAAGAAGTTCTTGTGACAAACATTTAGCATGGCAAAGGGAATGACAAGTTTAGAAGTATACTGAAAAAGAACAGAATTGATTCCTTTAAAATTAATACTTCCTACAGCATTTTCCAGAATCTATCTACCTTCTTTTGCCACCCTGTACCATTATCCTTATTTTATTTAATTTATAACATTACACAAAGTCAGGAAGTACCTTTTGAACCTTCTTGAAAGGAACTGTGTATACATTTTTGAATAAAACATCTTAGTAAAAATTTAAAAATTGACAATTTAGTTGTTGTTGTCGATCTTAATCCAATAACATAATGCATCAATGGTGACCCAGCAGTGTCTTGCTTGCCTGGCATGCATGAGGACCTGGGTTCAAACCCCAGCACCACATACACAACTAACTGTCAAAGCAACAAACACCAGATGAAAAACTAAATAAAAATATATTCTCTCTCTCTCTCTCTCTCTGCCCCTCTCTCTCTTTTAAAAAAATATTTTTGTGGACTAGGATGAAGAGTTAAGTATAATTTATAACATCATCTATGTAGTAAAACATGTTCCAAGTTCTAAACAACCAACTTAGAAACTTCTGGAGTCCAACCCATTCCTATGTTAAGAACTGCCTGTACTGGTTTCAACCCGTGAAGTCACCAACTCTTTAGTTAATCAAGATTGTTAGCAAAATAGCACAATTGGCTTTTAACTACACCATTCCACTTATTCATTTGTCCATTCATTCATGCATGCATGCATTCAGCAAATATTTATGGAGTGCCTACTTTAACAGGGCACTAGCTGGATGTGAGATAATAGGAACAGAGCTGAGTAAAACTTGCTCTTGCCAGCCGGAAATTTCTTAGTGGAGCAAATAAAGCAACAATTGTAGGACATTGCTAAGAAAAAATGGGAATGTAGGGAAAGAAAGAAACTTAAAGGAAATATGTTTCAGGAAGAGTGCTCAAGGACTTATAAAGAAATAGCTCAGTATGGACAGGAAACACCAAGGAGGTCAGCATTCTGGACAATTAAGTACAAGATCTAAACTGGCATCTTATTCTTTCATATTCTATTGGCAAATCTTTGATGAATTTAAGCATTTAAATAAAATGCTCTGATTTATATTTTGGTTAGCTTATTCTGGCAACAGGAAGGACTTAGGTCAGCAAACTACTCGCCTATGGGGCTTTTGTTTGGCCTGTGAGCTAAGAATGGTCTTTATATTTTTAAGTGGACTTTAAAAAATCAAAAGAAAGAATCATATTTTGTGACACACAAAATTGAAATTTTGGTGTCCATAAAAATAAAGTTTTTAAGAATTTTTAATTGACATATACTAATTGTACATATCTATGGAACACAATGTGATGTCTTGATCTGTGTAATGACACAATGTGTAATGGTCATACTTATTACGCAGGACACACTCATTCATTTACATAGCGTCAATAGCTACAATGACAAAAGCAGAGTTGAGCAGTAACAACAGACACCAGATGGTCTGCAAAGCTCGTAATATTTACTATCTGGTCCATTATAGAAAAAGCTTGCTGATTCCTGGCATAGAAGATGAATTTAAGAAGGGAGATCAGGAAAGGGACTTCTACACTTAAAACGACCAGTTAAAAAATAACACCGGCTGAACTAAGGTAGTGTTAATGGAGGTGAAGAGGACAGCATAGTTTCAAGACACGGAGTACCAAATCAGCAAGGTGTGAGGATGGGATCCAAGGTCATGTCAGGGTAATTTCAGAGTTCTATTTTTAATAACCAGGGAGTGTGTTGGCATCTGCACCAAAGCTGGACAATGCAGGAGGTGAACTTTAGGACATTTCTGTGGACACATCTTGGAGGCAAATGGATAGACATGGGCTAGAAATGCAGGCTGCAATGAGCCCCCATTCATTTCACATCTGCATATGATTCACTAAAACCCATAAATCATTTTCCATCTGCCAAATATGTACTTTATTTCTTCTGATGACTAGATATTTTGACCAATCACATGGTAACTGATAAGTAGTACTTATCAGGAAGCTGTTCAATTCTATCAGTAACAATATCTTCACCCAACAATATTTGTGTAATTGGGTGATGCTTATTATATTTTGGTCGTACTATTTTAGTAACAACAACAAATAACAAAGATTAAAAAAAAGTGTCGACACTAGTAAGAAAAGTAAGCTTCACAGAAGTCAAAAAGTACTAACGTGTCAGGTAGTCACTAAAGTCAAGCTGAGGAAAGGCTGAATTGAAGGAAAAGCACTTAACTGAATAAAACAGATAAGAAATTTTGGAAATAAGAATTTTATAAGTTTTCTCATATGCACACATCCCAATGTCATCTAGAACATTTCTGACTTTTGTACAAGTGACCATTTGATATGTTTTCAGGAACTCATTTGGTTTAAGATTAGGAAAGTCCCTGCATTCATCTGTGAACAGAAGCCAAAAGATATGAAAGATGATAGTAACTAATAAAAGCAGGAGGAGAAAGAAGAAAGGGTTGCATGCTGGGATAACCATGCTCATTGACCAGTACAAGAGGAGTACACAAAGGAACCTGAAGTATGGCAGACAAGAAAGATGCAAAGAGCCAGGGAGGTCGGAGACACCAACACTGGGTGTTAATGCCAAAGAAGCTGAGATTCCAGAAGGAAAGAGTTATGATCGTTTCCAGGATAGCAGCCACTGCTGTTGCTGCCAAATAAAGACCCTCTCCCCACCCCCTCTTTCTCTCTCCCTCTCTCTTCTCAGTACCCCCAATTTACCTCTTTCTCTGTTCTCTGTAATCGATCTGGATTTACTATTCTTACTCATGGCTCTAAAGATGGGCCATGGCTAGTTTCAGCCAATCATCACATTCCCAAGGCCCTGGCTAGAGAGCTAGTTGGTTCAGGCACAGACATGACCTCAAGCACAGTCATCGGACTACAAGGAGATGTTTGTTGGGAATTCTGGGAAACAGGTTTTCTCTGTTCTGGAAGGTTTGATGTGAGGATATGGTAACTGGAGCTACTTATAGACTCACTGCTAGACAGGAAAAGTGTAGAGCTGGGGGTTTGAAAAATGAATGGGTAACACACACGATCCTAAGGATGAAGCCAAAGCATGAACAGACACAATCCAGGTCTAGAGAGAATCATTCCAGGTGGTAGCTGGAGTCTCACCTAAGGCCAACAACTACTTCAGGATTTGCATAAGCCAAAAATTCTCTGCTATTTTTAGTTTGGTTATAGTTGGTTCAAAAACAAAAGACAAGGAGGCTGGAGCGGTGGCTCAGTGGTAGAGCACTTGCCTGGCATGCGCGAGGACCTGGAACTAACCCCAGCAACACATTCACAACTAAGTGTCAATGATATTCTCTCCCTCCCCTGCTCCCCCCTTAAAACAAAACAAAACAAAAAAGCAAGACAAATGATCCCAGCTGATAGAGGGGTTAGTGGGGTCAGTGATGACCTTAAGGAAAGTAGTATCCATGAACTGTTGGACACATGAAACCTGGATAACTTCACCTTTAAGAAATATGAATGGAAAGGAGAAGTTTATGTAGCACTTAAAGAATGATCAGGTGTAGCAAAGGACAATTGTTCTTTAGTTCTTTGCTATTGTTACTATTGTTGTTATTCATTGCTTGCTTGTTTCAAAACACAAGATACCTGAATCTGATTTAAAACCTGATATAAGGATCTATAAGGGAGAATAGTTGAAGGGATGGGAAGAACAGTGGATAACTAGTACAAGATCCTTCCACTTCCAAATTGGGGAGGAAAATCTATATGGTTTCTCGTCACTGGACCTAAAGAAATCTACTATAGAACTGTCTGAAAAGGAGATCTAACAAAGCAATCAAGGGGAACTGCAGATAAGTTTTATCTTCTGTATTTTTAGTAAAGGCATTAAAAAAAAAAAGAGGTCACAGTATTTTTTCCTGGATAAAAAAGAAAGCTCCAGGAGGCCATAATAAAGACCTTCCAACAAATCACCTAAACAAGACAGGATCTCATTCACCAAATTTCAGTATACAAAGATTACATGGCATCTTCTAACCTTGAAAGAGATTTATTTTCTACAAATAAAATTACTATTTCCAAAAGAAACTTATAATAATGTAAAAACTCAGAATGCCTTCCAGTAGAAAATGTAGGCATAGCTTTAAGAACACCTTAGGAAAATTCCAGACAGCACATATGCAGTGGATTCACAAGGAAACTACCATGTTCCCTGACCTCTGAGGTCAATGAAATGAGAGAATACTTCATAATCTCTCCCATAGCAGTTCTCTGGGCTGGAGAACCAAGCACCTCACACCTTAAATTCTCAGGTCTAATGAGGAGTGTGAACCATCCATAAATGAAACGACCTATCTACGAAAAATGCAGAATTGTGGTAACTGCCTGAATGAAGATCTTTGATAGATATGAACTCTGGGTCAATTTACACCGGAGCTGAACTGTTTAACTGTCTACTGAAATGCGACCTGTCAAATCTGGGAACAATTGAGAGATTAACATAGTTTTCACATTTTAATGTAGATATTTGGCAGACTGTGCTGGGAGGAGCGGGGGAGACTCAAATCCATGATACTGACAAACAACAACTGCTTAATGCCCTTATTTGGACATTCATATCCACTGAAGCCAATTTTTTTTTTTTTTTTTTTTTTTTTTGTGGAGCCAGAGGGGCTGGAAGCTGACAAAGGCAACTTGCCCTTTTAAAATTACAGCATCACTAACCCAGAGGGGCCTTGGAAAGTCAACACGAATTCTCCCTCTCCAAGTCACACTTCCCAAATCATGATGATGTGTGGAATAGAGTCCATAACCTCTTCCTGTAGCCCAGTTCAAAACTAAGTTCTACCCCAAATCCCCTCCTCACACGGAGCAGCCTCCTGCTGGAGCTGCCCTGCTATGTATGCCCCCACCCCACTGCAAGGAGGAGATGTGGCCTCTGCCGGTCCTGCCTAAACTTAAAAGTGTACACAAGGGGCTGGAGCAGTGGCTCGGAGGCTACAGCGCTTGCCCAGCATGCGCGAGTACGGGAGTTCAAACCCCTACCCAGCACCACGCACACGAGTTGTCGGAATAAGGAAAGCCACGTGAAAAGCTAAATAAAAATTGTTTCTCTCTTTCTCTATCTCTCACTGTCCCTCTCTATTAAAAAAAATATGTACACAAATCTTTCACAACTGCCAACCCAGGAAGGGGAGCACCCTCAATTTAGCAATTTCCATTCTGCCCGAGGTAAATAATCATCATCAGTCACTTGTGTTCCTCAATCATCGCAAAGGAAACATTTGCAGGATTAAAATATGCCTTTATTTCATTAAGCTTTACCTCAAAATGATGCTTCAGGACTCATGAAGAGACAGTGTACAATATAGGAAGGTTTCTATTGCTTGTGTTTAAAGTTGCTGCATTTAAACTTCAAACCAGTGCTGGGACATAAGCATTATCTTTCTCACTGTCCCTGCATTGCAGGTGACAAAACAGCAGCAAAGGAGATAGACGGGCGGACCCAAGTCATGCAGCTAACTTAACAGCTGGGAAATTTAGATCAGACAGCCTGGCCCTTAACCATTCTACCACTGCTTCTGAGGAGGGTAGGCGACAAAGAAACAAGGTGAATGATTTTTTAAGATCACTTTTAGGTCAGCAGTTCTATGATTCTAATGTTGCTTTGTCTGGCTAAAGTACTTTCACCTTAACTACTACGGGAATGCTGTAGGTCCCTTGAACAAAGCTGGGGGCAATGACAGGGTGCTTGAAACAGCACAGTCAATGTGTGTGACTCAACAGCCATCCTGTACACCAACAGCAAAGTTACTTCAGTTCTACTAATATCACATGAGCCTCCCTGCCTGCCAAGGACAGACCTAACCAGGTCTGCAGTTTTCATTTTGGTTCAGTCCCCTAGGAGAAGAACTTTTATTTGCCAAAGCAAATTCTTGCCACACATAAGTAATCTAAGAAACTAGCTGATTTCTACAATACGACTGCTTTGTATGACTGTAAGCACACATTCTTCTGAGTTAAATGGCAAAAGGAGAGCCGACATCTAAAGGGCTTGAGCATGGGGGATGTAGAGGATTTCTAGGTTAAATCTTGAGGTAGCAAGGGCCGTGGTCAAGTTCTAGTTTTCGATAGGCACGTCTCTGTGCAGCCTGACGTCAATGCAAAGAAACTGAGCAAGGAAGATGCCCCTGAACAGTTTCCAGAGTGCGGTCTTAAGAATATAAAGTCAAACTATGCTGCTCAACATGGTGTAGCTGGAGTGTTTGGAAACAAGTGTGTTATTCTGCTATGCTGAAGTGGGAGGGTTGGAGGACGGCAGCGTTTCTTCTTGGGGCCCTTTTGTGAGGAGCGGTTATGCAATTCAACCATCATGTCCCCATGCTCTTTGGAGAGTGTGAATCAAATTTTCTGTCAAGGAAGAGTATTTTCCACACTCATGGAGAGAAGAATTTGAAAAACTCCGGTAGCTTGCCAGTTTTTAAATATTCTGACTTATGTGACAAGGGAATGTGTCAATTTTTACCCAAAGACCTATGCCGCTTTCCAAATGCTGGAAGATGGAACTCAGTGGGTGGTTGCTTCTTGGTGACATGGATGTCCATCATCCTGTGTGTGCTTTGACAAAGGTGACTCTATAGCTAGAAAGTCTCCCCCTCCCCACCCCACCAACCACCAGCTTCTGTGATATTCTTTCCCATAATTTAGAGTGTCAGGATGGGAAGAGGCCTAGATTCCCAAATTGTTGATTGGTGTACCTCTTCAGTAAAATGTTACTGAGAACATTCTCTACAAATGCACATTTTTATATAAATAATGTACTCTCATACTGTCTAGACCAGGTACATCTTAAACTATAAACAAAAGTGCCATTTTAAAGGATGACATGAAAAATAGATTACACAGGAACAGGCTAGGGGAGGGCTTAGGAAGAATATCCAGGAGACTGGAGGGTGGGAATATGGGGGAATCATCTCAGAAGGACATCTCTGACCTCCACGAGATATCCATTTAGCTCAGGGGTTCTTCTGGGGGAAACAGCAACATGGGGAACCCAAGCTGGGCATCCATGACATGGCATTAGCCTTGGATAACTAAGTATATATACATTTGTTCTTGACTGTTTGACAATGTTTCCCCCTCAATTGTAACTCCATATTCATCTAATAAATAAAAAAAGAAAAATAAATTATAAAAGTACTAAGACTTTCTTCTTGTACTTAAAATGGATTCCATACTCTACTTTGAAGACCCCTAATCTAACTAACCCCCTCATTTTAAAGATAAAGATAAGTGGCTCAAAGAGGCAAAATTACTTCCAATGGGAGCCATTGAATTCATCTAGAATCACACATCCTGACTTCTAGATTGATGCTCCTTCCTGAAGATTCTCAACAGGGGCTTCAGCTAGCTCTCTTTTGGAGTATTTGGAAACACATGAGGTCCCAGGGTTTGTCATAATGTTGGAGAATGTTGCTTTTATTAATGGGTATGTGTCAGGGATGCTGGACAATTCAAAGAACAGTCCAACACGTAGCAACAGAGCTCCTGTTGGAGAAACTCTCTCAACATGAGCTTTCTTTTCCCATTTCATTCCCAGGTTCATTCTCATTGAACGTTCACTGTCATCCTTATAGGTTCTTATAAAACACATTAATTTCATTTCACTTTTTCACCCAATGTGTGTTTATTATAATATTTGGCCCAAATAATTTCTCATTGCTAGAGCTTTGTAAGAGGTCTCCCATCTGTCTCCCTCTCTACCAAGGTCTCTTAACCTCTATACTATGGACATTCAGGACTGGATCATTCCTTGTTTGGGAGAATGTTCTGCACATTTTAGGATGTTTAGCAATATTTTTCATGTCCATGTGCCAGAAGCCACTAACATCCCCCGAGTTATGTCAATTCAAATGTTTCCAAACATTAACAAAACCAACCCAAGTTGAAAGTGCTCTAGCCAATGTGACAAAGGAGAAGTCTATCTAGGTTTCTGTTAACATCCATTTATGTCTTAATGTGTAAATTGAGTGCTCAGTTCATGGAATGTGGGATGATGCTTTGTTTAACTTAGTATCTCCATTTCTGGTTTAATGCCTGGCACGTAGCAGGCACTCCCTAAGTATTTACTGAATGAAAGAAGCCTTCTTCAAAACCATACACTTTGGTTAACTCAAGCCTTAACAAATGAGCCTAAATCCGGTAACAGAAGCCTCACAGACCTTCTTGAGAAAACATCAGCTATTATGATAGCTTTGCAATATATGAAGGATTTGTGGTGTGGTTAATCATCCCATCTTTGAACAGCCCAACCAGAAAGTAACCATCAGCTTATCATGCCTCTTCTTATCAGTAAAGTTTGGCATCCAATTGCTTTCATATTTTGTGGTTGCCTTACTTTATCTTAACATCCCCCTGTATTATCGGAAAAAGCATTTGAATTGCCAATCTGAAAACAGGACTGTGAAACATGCTTTGAATTAGAATAAAATTTCAAATTTGGCCTGTTTAATTCATATCCAGTAAGCTATTTATGACTGTTAAGCAGGGATTTTTTTTTCTACGAGAAAATTTTAGTGAGCTGCCCTGGGACTCTTTTCTTATATGGGGATTCTACAGTCCAGGAAACTTAAGTCTGCAGTTTAAAATAAGCAACATCCTCTGGAAAATTACAGAGCTTCACAATACAGAGATAAAATGCTTATCCTGCTAGTCCAAGGAAGAAGTGCCCCTCTAGGCCCCTACCAACTACATGCTCTGAAGCAGTTTAATTTGCCCAAGTCAGTCTCCTCATGGTCTCACCATTATCCATGGGTCATCTCATCTCTGGGCCTTCTATTCTGTTGTCCCTGTCCCTTCACCTGAAAGGCTTCCATTTTCCCTTTTCCAAGGTGAACCCCAAACACCCTTCCTCTCCCTCATCCAGGAGATGAGGACATCTCATGCCCCAACAGCCAGCCCTGTACTCAAGGTTGCCACTGCATTTATGAATTTATAATTCATGTCATACTCTTCTCCACTTAAGGCAACCTTGTCTTGCAGGGTTTGGTTAAGACTTCCTGTGGATTAAACTCGTTTCCCCAACAAGCCCAAATTCCCTGCCATCTATATCACCCATGCCCCATCATCATTAATTTAATCCTGTCCACTCAGCAAGTCCTTGATTAAAAGAAAAAAAAAAGTTTGTTCCTTGGGGCTGGAGTGGTGGCTCAGTGGTTTGAGCACTTGCCTGGCATGCATGAGGACTTGGGTTCAAACCCCAGCATCACAGACACAACTAAGTGTTGGAGAAACAAAGGCAAGATGAAACAATAAATTAAAATTAATTCTTTCTCTCTCTTTCTCTTAAAAAAAAAAAGTTTGTTCCATGGGATATTCTACGCTGAGCTAAATCTATGAACCTGTCCCCATGAATTCCATGTGATTTGTGTAAATTCAAGATCCACTTGTCTATTTAATGAGATCTATAAAATGTAATTCTCGTTGGGACAGCTATAGGCGTTGGGTTTCCTGGTAGGCTCCAAAGACAGAGTATCTCTGAGGGGCCCTTAATTCATTCACACTCAGAAGAGAAAAAGACCCATCAAGACTTGTCTCTTCTCTTGCAGGTTCTACACACACCTTGTTCTGAAAGGAGAAACTGATGCTAACTACCAGCACATGCCACCAGATGACAGGATAAAAGAATGTCCAGTCTTGTTTGAAGTTAACCTTTAAGAACAAACATTGCTTGGGGAAATGTAAGATGGTATACCAACTTTGGAGAACATAGGCAGTTTCTTAAGAAGCTAAATATAAATTCATCCACAATACCAATCCTAGATATCTTCATGAGAAACAAAAACATCTATCCACTGGAGAACTCACAGGTGAACATTCATAACAGCACAATTTATAACAGTGAAAAAGTGGAAACAAGGCAACATCCACCAACTGATGAGCAGAAAAGTGAAATGTGGTATATCAACACAATGGAATATTATTTGACAAAAAAAGGAGATATTGATATGTGCTACAACATGAATGAATCCTGAAAAAACTTTTGCTAAGTAAAAAAGTCAGACACAGAAGATCACATATTGCATGATTCCATTTGTACCAACGTCCAAAAAAGCCAAACCCATACAGACTAAAAGATCAGAGGTTTCCTGGAGCTGCATGTAAAAAATAGGATTAATTCAAAGTGTGCAAATATCGGAGCACTAAACATGTTCTAAAACTGGTGTATGGTAATGATTTAGTATATTTACCAAATATCAATGCATTGTATGCCTCAAGTGAGTGAATGATATGTGCAAATTTCAATTTCAAAATATTCCAGTATAGGGCGGTGGAGCTGTGGCTCGGCAGTTATGGTGCTTGTCTGGCATATGCGAGTACGCGAGTTCAAACCCCAGCACCACGTACACAATGAAGTGTTGGAGCAATGAAAGCCACACAAAAAACTAAATAAAATTAATTCTCTCCCCCTCCCACCTCTCTCTCACTGTCCCTCTTTCTTAAAAAAAAAAAAAAATCCAGTATAAAGACAAATAACAAATGTCACTGATGAGCCTTCTTCATGGACTTTGGTCTCACCCCATCCCCAGTTGTTGAGTTTTAGGCATTTCCTCTAATGGGCCACGGTGAGGTATATGGCTTTACTTCAGAATCATATCTGATTAATCACACCTTGGAAATGGGACTTCATTCGTTCATCAAGAAAATATTTGCTGAGCTTGTTTTTTTTTACGTGCCAGGCACTGTGCTGGATATTTGGGCAAAACAGGAAATGAAAAATGTGGCTCTCTGCTGTTTGGGGGCTGAGGGTTACAGAAAAAATTAGGCAAAACAATAAAGTGTAACGTGTGCTACAAGGCCAGGGCTTCTCACTTTGATTTTTTGTTATACGGACTTCTGGGGAAATTCTTAATGAAGTCTAAAAGTTAAGAATGGAAACAAGGACGAGGCAGCGAAATGGAATGGCTTTCTGTGCAAAGGAATCAGCAGATATAAAGGACTAGAAGCAAGAGGGATGGAACACTGGGGAAACCGACGGTATCTCATCCAGCTGCGCCACGGTGTGAGGAAAAGCACAAAAGTTCTAGAAAAACATAAAGGGGTCATGTCATGGAGCCCCGGAAGCATACTGAGGAGCGTGGACCTTATCTTATGCTGTACAAAGAGGCAATGAAGTGTTCTCAGCAAGAGAATAATATATTAGATTTCAGGTTTCCTGCTAGAAACAGGAGGACCCCTTAGGAGGCTGGAACAGATTATGCATCTGAGAAGCACCAGAAGCTTCCATGAAACAAAACTATCTACCTATGTGAGAAGTTCTTTGTTCTGACACCACCCATCCATTCTTATCTAGACCGCAGAAGGAAATACCAGAACCTCCTGTAGCTGATCAGAATAAGGTACCTATCCTAGCCTGTTCCCCTCTAGCTACTCCCTTGGTCTTAAAAATTACCCTCGGATGTCCTCTTCAGTCTGTCTAGGTCCTATGCATTCTTTATATCTGTTTAAAAGTCTTCCAGAAAGCCAGACCTGACAACCCAGTCACACCCAATCCTGGACTAGTCACCTCTCATATGTGCTTTCTTTGAAACATACTTATTTTTTATTCAGCATATATTAAATCCCTCTGCAATGAAAGTGCCCATATGTTAATCTGTTTTATCACTAAACACAGTCTATGTAACAGAATTTTCTACAATAATGGAGATGTTCTATATCTGCACCATCCAATATGGTAGCCATGAGCTATATGTAAGCACTTAAAATTGGCTAGCATGACTAAGGAACCGAATTTTTATTTTATTTTAGGTAACTTAGATTTAAATTTCCACAGTCACACATGACTAATGACCACTGTAATGAACAGCCTAGCACTAGAAATTACACTCTGTAAACCCAGATACTATATCTCATTCACTGCTAAAATCTTAGAATGTAGAAAAGTACAAGGCAGATATAGAAACTTGATAAATATCTGTAACTGAATAAACAAAATACGCAGACTTAAAATGCCATTATTTTTGTGTATTCATTCATTCATTCATTGAAGAAAAGCTTATCACATTGTCCACAATGTCCCCAGTTCTATTTTAGACATTAGGTTTACATACCCAGTTCCCTGTTTTGGTGGAGTTTATTCTTCAGTAGGGAAGGCAAAAAATAAACATGCAAGCAAAAAACAACAACAAAATAAACAGTTTAGAGAGATATTGGTGTTAGTTTTAAAAAAAGAAGGAAAGAAAGACAGAAAAACAAAGTAAGGTAAGAAGACAGTGATGACAAGCGTGTGTGTGGTCTTAGCGATACTTCATCTCACTAGTAGCAGTTGCCAGGGCCTCTAATGTCCCAGTATAGGTTGTATTCCAGCATATATCAAACAAAACTCATGATGAAAGTTAATGGAACAAACTTTAGCAGAAAGTGGGATAATTGCTCAGAAATAAATTCTGCTCTCTGATCATCTTGTCATAAAAGCTTTCAAGTACACATTTTTGTGGAAAGGACACAGCAGCAAAATTGACCCATATTCTATTTCAAAGCTATTAATGTGTCAAATGGTTAGCCCCAGCAGGCAGAGAATTTCTGCAAACTTTGGGGAAAATCATCTTCTGAATTACTTAGTGTCACAACATGTGTCAGAACCAGGGGCCAATCAAAATCTCAACCTACAGCATGTATCTTCTGTTGTGTACTTAAACTCATGCCACATTAGCTGAGCATCTCCCTATGCACCAGGGCTGTATGAAGCACCAGGACACAAACCCAATGGTGCCTGCCCTCTATGAGCTCTCACACCAGAAAAAACAAAACAAGACACAACAAAACTCACATAAAATACCAAAGACAACATGGCAGAGCTATGTGTGTCACCTTCTTTGTTTTGGTTTTCATTTAGCTTTCTTCATGTTCATAATTATATCATAAATTATATCCAGGGATGCTATAGTCTTACCTAAAACCAAGGTTATTTCATAATTTTACATCTTGAATAAAATCAAATGTCCCTTAACTATTGTGGTTTCTAACACCATTGAGATTATAAATCATGTAGCTGGGAAACATGTTAGAATACAAAGTGCATTTTGTAGGCTGGAAAAAAAAGTTAGCCTAACAATGCTAGTCAATCTCATGCAACATACTAATTATTTATCCAAAGGGAGATTCACCAACAGGCTCACCTGGACTTTAGAAATATTTGCCCACCTCACCTCAATTGGGGAGTTAATGAGAGTGAACAGGACGGCACTCTGCACTTTGAAAAGCCCTTAATAATCATTAGAACAGGGCTGGGGCAGGTGGCTCAGCAGTTGCGTGCTTGCCAGGCATGTGCAAAGACATGGGTTCAAACTCCAGGACCACATACACACACACGTTGTCAGAGAAATGAAAGTCAATAAAAAAAACTAAATAAAAATTGATTCTCTCCTCTCTCTCTCTCTCTCACTGTCCCTCTCTCTTTAAAAAGAAATCATTAGAATAAAAGTAATAGCTCTGTATACAGTTTTACCAAGAACAAAGAAAAGAAAGGAGACTGAAATTGCAATCTCTAGATGCTAAGGACAAACCTTTTCTGAGATCACCTTCAGTATCCTCCTTGGAGGAAAATGTTAATATACAGAGGGAATAAATCGGTGTGAAAAATTCTCCAACCTCACCTTTCAACGTCTTCAGTTAATTGCTTTAAACTTTCACATATACAGATACACAGTTGTTGGGCATAAGTTTCCCTGTGGTAGGGTGTGTGTATGTGTATATATGTGTATGTGTGTGTGTGTGTGTGTGTGTGTGTGTATGTACATATGAATACAAACACAAACACATATGCTCAGCTGGGGAGTTCACTTCTTTGGTTAATGATGATTTCAAGTTTTGTGAGTTAACACATGGCCTATCTTTTATGGTGAAGAAAAAAACTGGCCTTATTACAACTCTATTAAGAAATGATTCCTGAATTTTCCAATGCTGTTTTTATTTTCCAAGCATCAGAAACCCTGGAGCTTCATATAAATGCCATTGCCTGGGTCTACGCCATGGAATCGTCTTTCTGTGATTCAATTTCTATGCAATGAATATTCCCGTCATCAGCTTCCATTTCCAATACCTACCAAAGGCTATAAACTCTGAAAACATGTCTGTATAATTTAACCACTTCAAAGTTTCCTCATAACATTGTGTTACTACAAAAGTCATGTTCCAGCTTTCAGTGTCTGTCTTCTTCAATAGTATGACAATACTTGGTTGGTATTTGCCTGACTTTAAAAGAAAGGAAAACTCAGTTGTTTTCAAAATCCTTTTTCAAAAATGGTTCAGCAATATAGGGATAAACATTCAAGAATTTAAAAATCAAAAGGTTCTAATAAAATTCTTAATTCAAATCTAACTCTCATTTTGATGCTGGACGCCATGTTGTTTGGTGCAATGTCCCATTGTGGCCTTCCTAATGTTTGAGAAAATCATGTTTGCATAAATTCATTACATATGCTCAGAAAAGATTGTTTAAAAAAAAAGACTGACTTTTCCTTCTATTTAAATAGACAGATGCCAGTGCAGTTTTCTTCCTTAGTTCTAAATTAATTCCATGCAAGAAGAAAATGTGGGTTGAATTGGCCAATTCTTTGGACTTAGAGACCCACAGCAGTGGTTCTGAAAAAAGACTGGAGAGAGTCAAGGTTTGGCTGACAAATATAAATTCACCAAGATTCATACCTGGTTGTTCTGTGTGTTTTAGTTCTAGCCCAATATTCCTGTTTTCCAGTTCACTCAAAGTCCAATAAGGTCTAAGACTCAAGTTTCCAAACTCCCCAACTTTCCTGGTAAGTTTGTTCTTACTATACAGCTATAGATCTGTCAATATTCATTCTCTGACAAGTAGAGATGTGGGGGAGGGGGCTGTCACCACAAAAAGAGATAAAACAGATGAGGAATGTCACATGCATTATATTAAAAATTGAAACCCCTCCTCTCTTGAATAGCAAATTGGAATCAATCCGATATGCACAACCACATGAGAGAATGAAGACCTCACTACAATACGTGAACATTCAAAGTGGAAAGGAGCCACATTAAGGGGATAGCGGCTACCAGGAGCTGTGGTTCTATAAAATGTAAGAGTGAAGTGAACAAAAGAGAAGGTCACGTTTCCAAAGTTAACTCCAGTTTGCTTTTGTCAGCCCTTTCTGTGATCTGTCCCACTCCCACAGAACAATTAAATGGGGTCCAGAAGCATGAAATGGGGCACCAGGGTGAATGGTTCACGAGCACAACAGTATTGAACCTGAAACCCTAGCTGCTAAAGAAGACTTTCATGCTTCAGAAGAACATGTGCAAGGAAGAACAGAGCAGAGACGTAAACTCATTCACTTGGCTCAGACCACATACCCAGTTGTAGACCATTAGCCATAAAAGCATTGTGCATTTAAAAAAAAAAAGGATTCAGTCTTCCCTTCTCCCCCATGACTACCATCAATACATGGTCTCTCACCCTAACTATAGGCAGGCATGTGACTCCTCCCAAACAGGGCAGCATCTGCAGAGATTTCTAAGAGTGAAAGAGTGAAAAACTTCAAGCACATGCACTTATATACAGTATACTGCCTGTGGATAGTCCATGTGTCTAAAAGCATCACCTTTCTGTAAAGAGACCAAGAAATGTCATCGGTTTAAAGGAAGGCCACTCAGCACCTCATCTCCCCACAGTGGCTTCTTTAGAAGATGTACCTATCTATGTATTTTAGAGTATTAAGAGCTCCAAAAAAGATGAGGTCAGTAGGCCTTTAAAACTACCTGTTACCAGCCCCAGGCCAAGGTCCTATATCTGTGGTCTCTTGATAAGTACCTACTGAGCAAAGAGAACGTCTCATTTTCTGGTCACTTTCAGTTGGCATCCAAAATCACAATTCAAACAAAATTAAAATAAACAAAGGGATTTTTGTGGAATTAAACTCTGCAGCAGCATGAAATAGTATTTAATAAAACAACCAACAGACAATAATGGACTCTTTAAAATTAAAACAAGATGAGACTTACAAACATATGGGACTTATTTAGCATCTGCTGTGAGATTGAAAAGCTCATCAAAATTGACTTTTCTTTCTCCTTCTACCTCCATTAGGACTGACTTAAGATTCTGTTCTAAAAGAAATGGCATAATACATCTAACACAGAACTCTTGATCACTATGACCAGTCTGCTTGCTTCTCAGTCTTATCCATCTACCCAGTTGCTCAAGTCAAAAAGGCAAATGCCAACCTTAATTTCTCTTTCTTTCTACTAATACAGTCTATTAATCAGCCAGTCTTTCATGATATTTTCCAAATCCACCTATGTCTCCTCCCTACCTCCAATACAGTCTAAACCAGAGTTGCCCAGTAGAACTTTCTAAAATGATGAAAATGTTCTATAAAAGTACTGGCCAATATGGTAGAGACTAAACACATGTTTCTACATTTCTACTTGAAATGTAGCTGGTGCAATTGAGGAAAAAACTTATCTTTTTAATGTTGATTAATTCTGAAGTCAACTTAAACGGATTTGTGTGGCTAGTAGCTACCATATTGGTAGCTAAGTACCAAGTCTAAATCATCATCTTTCTATTAGTCACTCACAACTACTCTGCCTCCCATAATTTATGCCCCACATAACTAGCCTGACTGATCTCTCAAAAAATTGTAAATCACACCTAGCAGCCCACTTCCTTCCACCTTAAAAATCTTTCATGGCTTTATCTTCAGCATAGTGCTCAGAATTATCTGATACATTCCCTCCTGTTTCTTTACTATCTTCCTCCTATTCCAGAATATGAGCCCCATGAGTCAAAATTGGTAATCACTATATCCCTGTTATCTCCAGCACTGTCTTGCACATAAACAGGAACTCAAAGACAATTGCTGAATGAACAAATAAATGAATTTGGAACATAAATCAATTGATTGACTAATTTACCTTAATCCTCCAATAATGGAGATGAGTAGTGAATACTCTGCTAATTACAGCCAAGTACTTTGAGCTTCTGCACCTATATGTGAGTGAATTGTCAAGAGAAGTCTATGACATTTTACACAAGTCCCTCTTGTGACTACTGTCAAATATCTGAATCAAAGACCTAGTTAATATCAGGTACACAGGCTCCAGACACAAGGTATAGATCTTGGAACTATCTTAGCAGCTTAGGAGTGTCATGCTCTAACCCAGAGCTCTCTGAGTGACAGGTATAACAAGAAAAGAGTAAACCTGAACACCCACAGCCCCCTAGCCCAATGACTGCATCTACTACAAATCATATCCATTTAACTGTATAGAGTATAAATATCACCATTTTCTATGTATTTCATGATACCAAAATAAAAAGGCTGAAAAGCTCTACAAACTTACTCCTCAGTAAATCTGAGTAACACTCTTCAGTCTTAAACTATCATTCAAATAATTAAAAGTTAGTCACTTCTTTCACATCCACAGTGAACACAGAGAAGGACAAAACAATCCAGTTACTAATCTGACCTAACTAAAAGCTATCGCAATTGTAAGCATCTTTCTTTTTTATTTTTCTTTTTTTAAGACAGAGGGAGGGAGTGAGAGAGAAAGAAAGAGAAAATCAATTTTATTTATTTTTCCATCTGACCTTTGTTTCTCTGACACATAATTGTGTATGTGGTGCTGGGGTTTGAACCCAGGCCCTCTGCCAGGCAAGCATTCCAACCACTGAGCCACCATTCCAGCCCTAAAAGCATAATTCAATGAAAAATTATGAATTTCTTTTTTTAAAAAATCCCCAAATAGCGCAGCTGAGCTGGGGGAGAAGTAGGGAGTCTTGACTGGTATAGTCAGCACATGCAACAGACCCAAGTTAGATGAAGCAGAGATGGAGGCCTGTCCCGCACAACTGCTGTGTTAGAGAAGTTATGCCTAGGAGATAGTCCACATGGTTAGGAAATTTAGAAAATACATATACTGAGAATAACAGGAGCAGAGCTCTCTCTGTTACAGAAGGGAGATACAAATATGGAAAGGAATAAAACTGCAGTAAACCCTGTGGTGTTAGACTAGAATTGGAGGTATCAGTACAAACTCATGTATTTTAGCATCTACATATAGATAGACATATAGGAGCTGTCTTTATAATGTACGTAATTTTTATTTATTTAATTTTCTTAGTCTCCCTGCTGTGAGAGCCCACACGCAATGGTATCTCAGTAGCAATAAGCATACCTAGCACTCAGAACTTGGTTTCTAAATACCACTGTCCACTAAAAGGAGCAAGAAATAAATAGCTGAATCCAGGGCTAAGGCAAGAAAGCATGAATAAGCCCAAAATATCTTCCTGCACCAGAGAGCAAGGGATCACTCAAAGAATGAAAGGGACATTTCAAAAGGATTTGAGGTAGTTTGAAAGGGCTCTCACTGATCAAATATAGGAAATTTTGAACATCAAAAGAAATACAGATAGCAATGGATTGTAACACACTGCAAAACAAATAAAAACCCCTAATGTACCATATACGTAATCCTTTTTTAGTTGTAGAATAAAACCAATGAATTTAGAAGGAATTATGGTGTTAGAAAATAATCCATGTAACTGAAATCAGAGCGTAAGTTTGAAAGAGAATACGATATTTAATCTGAAAATAGTTTCACATCGTAACCTTATTAATCAATTATAAATTCACGAGTACCAAATACTTATGAATCAACTCTACAGTGGAGGAATCTAGAACACACTATCTCAATAAAGGGGCAGACGTTCACATCTCCAGCACTGGACACATCAATCCCTCCTGACTTGATGCACTGAGGACATATATCATGTCTGAGCTATTGCTGTCCAGAGTACAAAGCCTGGGACTCATCATGTGGCAACACTACCAAAGTACTCCTCAGAAATGCTAAGTCATCCAAGCTAAAAAAAAAGGGTGGGTGGGAGGCAATGAAGAACTACTTCCTACTAGGTCTGGTGGCGCAAGCATGCCTGTAGTCTAAGCAACTCAACTCAGGAAGATGAGGCAGGAAAATCACAAGTTTGAGGCCAGTCTCAGCAACTTAGTGAGATCCTAAGCAACTTAGCAAGACCCTGTATCAATAAAAAATAAAAAGGGCTGGAGATGGGGCTCAGTGGTTAAGCACCTCTGGGTTCAGTCCTGCAAAACCAAAAAACTAATAACTTTTCCTGATTCCTGATTAAAAGAAATCAAAGAAATGTGTGGTTCTGAGTTGAATCCTAGAGCAAAAAGGAAAGTAGAAAATGAAAAAGGATTTGCATTTCCTTTTTCTTTCTTTTCTTTTTTCCTTGTCTAGGAAATTTGCACTGAAGTATTTAAAAGTATTAGGACAACATGACTACCACTTGCTCTCCAATATTCAGGAACAAATCATCCACACACAGGTCAAAACTCTTGACATCTTTGAAGAATAAAGAGTGAGAATGACAAAGTAAAAATCAGACAAAATTTTTAAATACAGGGAATCTGGGTTAAGGGCATATGGGAATTCTTTGTATTATTTTTACACCTTTTCTGTAAATTCAAACTTATTTTAAAACAGAAAATGTAACCAAAAATATATAGGTAGCAAATGAAGAGGGAAATAAATAAATTATTTTTATTTGACATTTTCTTGGAACCCTCAAGCATGTGCAAAACACATGTATAGTACAGGGTCCATGAATTAGCTGGAAAATGTTTTTCCTCATTCTCTGTAGATGAATATGAATATAAAGATTAATTAGTGAAATAAAAGGCTTTGAAATTTCTCTAGATTTAATTCAGGTATCTGAACCCATTTCGCTAAAACCTCCTTTGATATCCAACAATGTCTGAAGAAAGAGGAGCTAGCAGCACACAGGATGGAAAATCTAATACTTGTCTTTGGCTAACACGGTATTACACAGTACGAGAAAGGGGCAAAGATGACACATGGAAAAATCAGGGGCAGAAGCCGCTGAGAAAAGCACGGTGGGCACCTCCAGTAACGCAGGAGGCCAATCCACCTGCTGCAAAGGTGTCACCTGCAGTCCCTACACACCAGGAAGTCCCGGGTTGGGAACTGTGTCTGAGCTCTTGGAGGCGACCCCAGAGGTCACCCAGGCAAATATCCCAGAAGAGGGAACGGACAACTGGAATCAGGCCATGGCTTGTCTCTAGTTTGAGACAAGAATCTGAATCCAGAGCTGTCACATCTCCATCTCCCACGCAAAGCACTTCCTTTGGAACACAGGTAATTCATCTATCTGGCAAACCCAAGACACTTCATGCCAATTATTGAGGAGTCCAGCCTCCATCCTCCATGTACTGCTGCATGAAGCACGTGGGGACCAGATCAGCTGCCAGTAAAAAGAAGCAGAACCAGGAAAAAGCTACTTTTACTCTTAGGATGGAGTAGGAGCTTTGCCACAGGCCCCAAAGGAGCCTCCAAATATCTCTGTTTTGGTCATTCATGCTGCCACTGTCACATCTAGGCTCCTCTCCCTCCCCGCTTTCCTTCACCCAGGGTCAGAGAAATGATATGTGTGATATTAATAGCTCTGTAAGCTCTAAGTGCTGCACAGACATAAGCAGTTATGGCCCAAAACTTCCCCAGACACCACAGTAGAGCTCATCTCCCTTTCTTTTCTCCTGCTACAACCCCCAAACAAAATATTATTCCATTTACCAAGCTCCCTCTCACCACCCACTTATCTAAAAGACAACTTTCCTCATGACTCAGTTCTTCCAGTTCTTACACTGACTCATCAGATGACCAGGAAAATGGGCAGGCAGAAATGAGATGCTTAGAATGGGCCCACCCTTTCCCCTCCTGTTTACCTGGCCATTTCTTTTGTGAATCACTTAATACTCACCACCTCCAACAAACATAAACAGACCCAGCCAAGATTCTGCTTAATCTCTCAGCACTGGACCTTGCCAAATGTTTCAAATCACTATCTAATGTCAAGTGCATGCAGAGATCACTAATTCAGTAGGCAAGTTTTTTAAATGTTAAGGTGAAAAAAAGAAACAGTGCTATTTTTAAAAATGAGAACAGACCCTTATTTCTAACCCTGCACAAAAATCAACTGAAAATGAACCAAAGACCTATGAAATAGACCACAAACTGCAACTCTTAGAAGAAAACATAGGGTCAACACTCTAGCATACAGGCACATGCAGTGACTTTCTCAATAGGACCCCTAAACTCAAAAAATAATGCCAAGATTTAATAAATGGGACAGCATCAAATTAGAAACCTTCTGCACAGCTAAGAAAACAATTAGGAATATGAAGAGAGAACCTACGAAATGGGAAAAAAATCTTTGCTGGCTACATTTCTAACATAAGATTGATATCTAGAATATATAAAGAGTTCAAAAAACTTAACACCAAAACGTCAAATAACCTAGTTAATAAATGGGCAGATGAATTAAACAGGCACTTCATAGCTACACAGAGGTTTCATCTCAATTTAGAATGGCATCAATAATACAAGCAATAATAAATGTTGGAGAGGATGTGAAGAAAAAGGAACACTTACACTGTTGGTAAGATTGTAAATTAGAAAAAAGATTGTAAATTAGTACAACTACTAAGGAAATCAGCCTGGAGCTTCCTCAAAAGATGAGGCATGGAACCACCATATGACCCAAGTATACCCTTCCTTAGTATTTATCCTATAGAATTAAAGTCAGCATGCTATGGTGATACATGCTTGCCCATGGTTATAGCAGCACAATTCACAATAGCCAAACTGTAGAACCAGCCTAGGTGTCCATCAGCAGATTAATATTTAAAGAAAATATGGAGTTTCATTGAGCCATAAAGAAAAATGAAATTTATGGCATTTGTAGGAAAATAAGTCAAACTCAGAAGATCAAAGGTCGTATGTTTTCTCTCATATGTGGAAGCTGGAAAGGAAATAGGAAAAAGCAAGTGTGGGAGGTGATTGCATGAAAAGCAAGGGGACCACAGGGTTGTAAGGAAGGAAGGGAGGAGGAAGCTCTGGGGAGGAAAATTGGCCAATTTCTATTGTTATATTGTGTGCATGTATTAATAAGTAACAACAAATACCACCATTATATACAAATAAAATGCACCAATAAAAAATATCAGTGCTAGGGCCGGAGCAGAGGCTCAGTGGTTACAGCACTTGCCTGGCATGCACAAGTACGTGGGTTCAAACCCCAGCACCCATGTACAAAACTAAGTGTCAGAGCAACGAAACCTATGTGAAAATTTGATTCTCTCTCTCTCTCTCACCATCCTTCTCTATTAAAAAATATATATATATATATATACGTATATATATATTATTCTTTCTTTTAAAGTAGCACTTATATATATATATATGTAGCATTTATGTGCTACATATATATATATAAGTGCTACTTTAAAAGAAAGAATAAAATTATCACCTGGACCAGGTCTGAGCAATTCCCAGTCCAGGAGAATGTGCTGTACTTTAACTATGGACTAGCAATTTGAGAGAAGAAATGTAGTATATTCTGTATATCTTAAATTGGCTTAGCAAGTGCATATATTTGAAATAAAAGACATCAAATTCATTTTGCTGTCAGGAAGATTTAAAAGAGGCAGTGTTCCATTTCTCGGGCCAATGTGTTCATTTACAAGGCTACACTGAGCAGAAAGGGAATAATGGATTACGCCTCTGCTCTATTTATCTCAGTGGCCCTCAAGTTTACTCCTTTAGCTGTTGTTCCCTAGGCAATTAGAGGGGGGGAAACCCCTCCTTCTCAAATAGGCTGGGATGTTTCCAGGAAAGTGAAAAATCACTTTCTGAGTACTTACATCTCCCACACCTACACTTCACAGGGGAAATTTGTTTAATATTTATGAAGTTGCTTTGACATAATTTGGTCTAAATTTTTAATTTTTACAGATTAGGAAACAGACAGCTGGAAGAAGGCATTTCACATCTGTACCACCTGTCCTGCCTCTCCAGCACATCCCCGCATCTCCAAGCTGGAGTGAAGCCCACTTGAGGATTAGTCTTCCTTTGTGTCACTGTGGACAAGTCATTTAATGTGGAGGGAGAGACTGATTAATGACTTATTATCATAACTTCTAATATGTACAGATCTAAATTGCACATACATCATTTCTACCGTCCACTATCCCTATGTTAAAAGTCTCTAAGTTTGCCTCCTTCAAAGACACAACCACATTGCCTCGCAAATGAACCAGCCAGCCCCCTCTAATACCTGTCCAGCCTACAGCCCAATCCTTCCGAAAACCTACCTTTATTTTCTATAGCACGTGGGCAACCTGTTCATTCTCTGTGTTGTTCTAAGCTGGCTATTGTTTTAATCCACCTCCGAAACACCACAGGACCCTCTTGAATGATCACTACTCACATCAAACAGAAATCACCATCTATGAACCATTATAATGGCTTCTAGAATAGATGGAATTTTCAACTATGGCTTCTGGTCATTATTTGAAAATTCCATCTATGTTTCAGAATAAAGGTTTGAGGTTTTTTATTTGCTTAAAAAATGCTGATGCTTGGGCAGCAGTGATGGCTCAGCAATTACAGCACTTGAGTGGCATGTTCAAGGACCTGGGTTCGAACTCCAGCACCGCATACACAACTAAGTGTCAGAGAAATGAAGGCCAGATAAAACTAAATGAAGGTGATATTCTCTCTCTCTCTCTCTCTCTCTCTCTCTCTCCCCTTAAAAAAGAAAATACTGATGCTTTTCTATATTTTCTGGTTATGAATACTAAGGATTCTTCATGATGAGGGCAGCCCAAGAAATATAACTTAAAATACTGTAAGTTTAATGAAGACCTGTTCTCTATAAATTTCAGATCCAATTTTGCAGCATATTGGTAGCTTCAATAGTAAAACAAAAAACAATATGAGAAAATGTCCTCAAATTCAATAGCTTTCTACTCTTCGGCAGTAGTCAGGAAAAGATCCCACAGTGTACTGCTAAACTCACAATTAGAAACATGCTGAAAGCACCAAATGGTATTTATTCTGAGACCAGGAAAGCTCTCATGATCACACAGAACTAGCTCAGAGCAAACTATTTTTACATGGATCCACAAACCCACCATAGTACCTTGGGCTTTAACTCAGTGCCTGTAGGACTCAGTTCCCTAAGCTATGAAACAAAAGGGACCACGGTTATTTATTATTTAGGATTATTTCTAATCCTAAAATCCATTCAATCATGATTTTAACAAAGTAGAGAAAGGCTTCCAAAGAAAGAATTATTCAATACTTTTTCATCTGCAAGACATACCAATAATAGCCTCAAAGATTGTATGAACATCTACCACTGAGAAGTCTTGTAGGATGTTGTTCATCATATATTGTCCTCTTTAGGAAGAGTCCCTGGGAAAATCATTGTCTGGTGTCTCCTTATTAGGAACATCCTTGTTTTATATTTCACCATGATTCACACATCTGACAATGTTTCCCTCACTGCACTGGCTTCGGGAAAACTCAGAGCCAAACCTCTGACTCACCTCTAGCAGGAACAGGACCTTATGAGATGCATTTTGGGTCCTAACTTCACCCTTTATTTCATCCCTTTTTCCCTTCTCCAATTTCCTTACTTATCTGTTTGTCATCTCTTGCTGTTATTTCTACTTTTCCAAGCTGCTTTTAACCCTTTTTGAAACAGAGGTGATATTTCCAGCTACTTCCATTTACTGACACTAATGTTTTTTTTAACAGCAAAATCATTCCTTTAATGACTTGCATTTTTCAACGCTGTCACTATACCAACACATAAAAGCATCCAAGCACCCATTGAATGTTCTCATATACATAGTTCTGTGCCAAGATTTAGATCAAAATTGTCACTTTGAATATCACTATCATTACTACAATATTTTTAAACCCTTACATTCACATAGATCTTTGTACTATTTTTTTCTAGTGAGCTTTCACACTTGTGATGTGATTTGACTTTTCCCAACAATCATGAGAGTTACAGCAGACATTATCATGACTGTCTTCATTTGTACCAATGAAAAATAAAACAAGCTCAGATACGTTATCTTGCCCATACATACAAAATTAATAAGACAAGATCAATTTCATGTTTTTTTCCCTCCAACTCTAGCATTTTCCAACTAACTACAAAAGGTTGTCTCTCATATAGTTTACTCTTTGAAATTCTGAGCCAGGATCTATGACTCAACTCTTATTTAGCTGATTTTTTAAGCAGCATCAGCCTGTGAGTGAAAAGTGTATCAATGAGCCTTTGGTAATGGAACCTCTCTACACAATGAGAACTAGACAGTCAAGACTCTGGAAAATTTTTTAACCATTAGAAAATGCATGAGTAATTTATTTCCTCCACTGGAATTCAGTGATGGCATTAAGAAAATTCATTCCTGCGACCTAACGAGGAACATAAATGCTTTCATGTGGTCTGCTAGAATAGTCACACAGAGTAAAACTGCCTCTTGAGTCACTAGAACTAGTAAGACCATTTAGTAGTAGTAGATGAAATTTACACAAGACAGGCTAAAGAAAAGATCTAACTAACTGCTTCTTTATGATGAGCTCACAGAACTTCAACCACATCTAAGGGAAAGAAGCATAAAGTTCAAATCATATTAATTTCCAAGTCATTGACATTGCTAATGTATGAGACGGTGATATGTTGACAACCTGAACTCTTGAGACCTCAAATAAAACACAGCCTATTCATCCTACGAATCATGATTTTGGGAAGTAAGGGGAAGACTGCATATGCAAATTTCTCTGAGTTTTAATTTCTTCAGGGAAAATGAGGGAGGAGGAGGTCAAAGTAACCCACAAATTTTCTAACTCAACATTTTATGTCCATAAGGATACTTATTAGCGCCATCTACCTGAAATATTATCATTTTAACGTGAATTTATCATTTTCACAGAATTAAAGATCAATAAAATGTGAGGGTAACTTCAAGCACTTATTGGTTTAATTACTAATTCCTGCCCATGAGATAATACATTCATATAAATATCTTTTTTCAGGTTAATTCTGCTTTTCAATAGCCTGACAATAAGAATGAACAAAAATCGGTTTTTTACTTGATTATTTTTCTTATTTACATATAGCCTGTATCATTGCCACTAATCTATAAAACTCCATGAAGACAGGTCCATAAATGTATATTTTTATATAATTTTAAGAGAGAAAGAGGGAATCAATTTTATTTACTTTCTCATCTGGTTTTAGTTTTTCTAACACTTAGTTGTGTATGTGTTGCTGGGGTTCAAACTAGGATCCTCCCACATGCCGGGCAAACACTCCACTACTGAGCTTCTGCTCCAGTCCCCATTTATGCCTTTTTAACAACTCTGTACCTAGCGTTTGGCATATAGTCACTAGAATGCATATGTGTTGAAAAACTTCAAGAAATTACCAGCAAAGACAACTTACGAAAGTCAAACAATTTCAGCTCTTTTCCTAGTGAAGATTAAAGGATGCTTTGCCTGGGCTGGAACTTGGCCTCACAGACACAGCTCACCTAGGCCTAAGAGGGAGTAAAAAGTAAGAAAGAGCTAAGTAAGGGTCAAGATAAGAAAACTGCATGGCTTCCTGCTTCTTTCGGAAGGAGAACTTTATAGAACTGCTTCAAAGTTGGGAAAGAGCAAGGTATGAAGAAAAGAGCAAGTCTCTTTAGTCTGGTCACTCCTTACGTGCATGACCTTAAAGCAAGTTACTTAACTCTCCTGAATGGTGGTTTCCTCCACCACCAAATGGAACAGGGGCAACAAGATAATCTCACAGAGTTGCTGATGAGGACCATAAAGACAATGGGCACAGAGTATCCAGTTTATACTGTGACCTTTGGAATTGGTGAATTATTATTACTTTGAAATAAATTCCTAGAAAATCAATCCACCCATTTTAAAAGGAATCAAAATTATTTATGTTTGGGGAGTGGGGGTACACAGCAGACTGCAGCCATATGCAGATGAGACCCGGTGAGGATAAGAATTAGGGGCACCCTTGGATGAAAAGCAAAAGTCCTAGCAAGCAGGTATGAAGTCAGGTGTGTGGAGAGGTCCAGAGAAGAAGGGCACAGCAGTTCTGTCCCTTTCTTGGCTGATGGAGGTGGAGGTACAGAAGGAAGCACAGGAGTCTCAGCTGCTTCTGTGCAGCAGATGGCAACCTCACCAAAAGCCCTATTTTCTTTCCCTTCCTCTGTTGGGTATTCCTTTCTGAGGCAGTTCATCTGACTTCCGAAGAAGGTTCTAGGTCATGTTATATTACAGTTTAAAAAAAAGAAAAAGTAAGTTAGGCTCACACAATGATGGTCTTGAGCAGGAAGCAAGAAAGAGTCATTGAAGCAGGACTCAGTGGAGGAGGCAGCAACTCGAGGAAGGCATCGCGACCTCTTTGGTATGGAGCCCTGTCCTGACACAACGGCAAAATATAGATGAGTCAAAATCTTTGGGCACAAAAAATACTCACGATTCTAAATGTGTGCTCTTGGTGGTTCCATGTGAGTTTCTTAGTACTGATGGAAAGAGTGACTTGAATACATATAGAAGTCAGTAACCAGGGTGAAGAGGTGGCTCAGTGGTTATGGCGCTTGCCTGGCACGCACAAGGAACTGGGTTTAAACCCCAGCACCACGTACACCACTAAGTGTTGGAACAACGACAACTAGATGAAAAACTAAATAAAATTGATTCACTCTTGCTCTCTCTCTTAAAAAGAAAAAAGATTTCAGTAATTCTATAGGTTAAGTACCAATTACAGAGCAGAAAGGAAGACTTGAAGAACCATGGAATGTATAAGGCCTAGGCATAAAGATACATAGCAGGCCAATCTGAGTCTTCTATACTATCAAAAATTTCTATGGATGAATTCAAAAGCATGATGGCAGGTGAAAGAGATATGTGCTGCCTTGAAGACTGTAATACAAAATCAACTAAAAACCAACAGCGTTCAGGGCCGTTGAACTCCCTTCACTTCCTCATTTTCAAGGTCTGTCCACAAATCCCAGAGATTCATGCAAACAGATGATGACATCAGAAAAGTGTTTGCATCGAAATCTATTTGGGATCACATGGTTTATGGGATCTGTACACATTCAACTTAGAAAACCCTGCTGAGGATCCAGGGTATCAATAATTTTCCATTCTCAAGCCAGGAGAATTGTTTTCCCCATACTTAACAAGAACAAAAGGAATGTGGCCAGGATAATCACCTACTTATAACGTAATCAAAGTCTTATATTGCCAGGTAAGAGAAATAAAGGAAATTTTTTGAAAGGCAAAATAGAAATTGGTGAAGAGAATTTTGAGGTGGCAATAGAAATAAGAGAATTGCTCTCTGGACACTAATAATGAGTTTAGTTTAGTTTTTTTTTTTTTAAGAGAGAGGGACATTTAGAGAGAGACAGAGAAAGGAGAGAAACAACTTTATTTAGTTTTTCACATGGCTTTAGTTGCTCTAACACTTAGTCATGTAAGTAGTGCTGGGGTTGGAACCCAGGTCCTCGTGCTTGCCAGGCAAGCACTGAAACTGCTGAGCCACTGCTCCAGCCCCATGAATTTAGTTTTAAAATGCTATGTTTTAAATGCTAACGTATGTCTAGGCACAAGTGACAGGGAGCATGGGGGAGGGTACAGGCTGAGATGGAGAATCCTCAATGCAAATCTGACAAGCGAAACCTTGGGAGTATATAACCTCATTGCAATCATAAACTCACATATATGTGGCCAAGATCAAATTTCCACCAAATGAACCTCAAAAGGTACACCTGCAAGGATATATTTTTGTACATATAAAATCATATTCATAATTAGTGAAATCTAATTTGCTAGCTAAATGTCTGGTCTCACTAGATGTCTGCTGTAAATACGGGCTTGGCAAGGGAAGAGATGCAGCATCAGGTTACAGGTGCCTTTCTACAAAGTGCTTCCTAATCCCCTACGTACGTATGCATGCGTGTGCGAGCCTCCAGGCCTTCAGGTAAACACATCTTTGCTCTTAATAATCTGTGAATACAACAATATGAAATGAAAAATGATCAGAACGATGATGCTTTCCATTTCCATACAGCCCCAATACAGAAATTGCTGGTGCCACCTATTGTTGAAAACACAGAACTGAAGGACCAGTGTATGAGATGACTTCGACACGGCAAACTCTGCTCTGCTATTTTTCTGAATATAAAGTTTCAAAATCTACTCACCAGGAAAGCAAAATAGAGTACATTCTACTCTTAAATAAAACAGACGTGTTATGGATGTCAACAGTTCCTACATAATGAGTTGTTGAGTATTAAAAACCTAGCAGCAGTGAACTGTTTTAATGCAAAAAAAAATCATGAGGCAGCTTCAGGCTGATAGGGAATGAATTCCAAAATAAATGGTGAAGTATTAAAAATACAAGATTTGGGAACGGTGTGTATTGATATGTTAAGCTTTATGAAAAATGGAATATGCACATACGCAGGAAATCTCAGAAAGGATATGCAAGAAAACACCAGCCATCTCTGAAGGTGAGGTCTGAGAAAATAGGCCAGAATTGCAGACTTGGTTTCACTGAACTTGCTTTTAATTTGTGTGAAAATTTTGCCATGTGTATATTTTGAAAATAATTTTTAAGAATAGTTTAAAATGAGTTGGGGTACAGTGGCACACATCTGAAATCCCAGCAACTCAGGAGGCTGAGCTCAAGGTCAGCCTCAACAACTTAGTGAGACTCTGTCTCAAAATAAAAAAAAATAAGAAAGGGCTGGAGATGTAACTGAGTGGTAGAGCACCCCTGGGTTGAATCCCTAGTATTAGGGGGAAAATGTGGAGGAAGAGGAGGAGGAAGAAGAAGAGAAGGAGAAGGAGAAGAAGAAGAAGAAGAATTTTAAATGAGTAATCATTTTTATTTCAGTGGTTGATATTAATAATACTTGAGGAATGAATATCAAGATATCTAACTTTGGGTTGATTATTATGAACAACAATCAGAGTTCAGGATCTGAGCAAAAAAGCAACAATAACTAGAAGGGCAGAGCAAGGGGGTGGGTCTGTGAATTTAAAGGAGGATTGGAGAAGCTTCTAAGCATAAAGCACATTTAAAAGTGCCCTGAAGCTTGGATATTTCCTGGTTACCTTTGTTCTTTCACATTTATTAAGATGTGAAAAGGATAAATAAAATATTCCCAGTTTTATTAACATTTAATTCTCTAAAAACCTTGATGGAATTTTTTATTACAATCTTATTTCTTATTTTAAAAAATAAGGAAGAAAGGAGACCCTAACAACTTATGAAGCATTGTCAGCAATTCCATAACACACATGAAAGCTAAGTAGAAATTTATACTTGAATACATATCATATCAAATGTCACATCTCCTGAAAATTGGTTCATGAGAATAATTTCTGTAAACTTTCTTCTTAATATTATTCTCCCTAATTTGAGATATCATTGACATTTACAGTGAAGGTGGAGCTTTCAAATTTATTCTGAATATTGCCCAATCATGAAAGTAAATCCCTTGATTTCTGAAGCAATTCTACAAGAGAAGGAAGAACAGGCAAACAGTAATACAATAGTACCTCAGCATTCCTAGGAAAAGGATTTGGAAGAAAAGAGAAAATGGAGCAGGCCAGATCAAGTCAGCCCTGTATGTTCAAGCTCAAAAACAGTCCCTCTGATCCAAATATATTTTATATTTGAAATTTTAAATTAAGAAAAAGAGAGAGAAAAAAAACCAATAAGTATCATTAGTCTTAAAAGTAAGATAAATCTTCATTGACCAAAAAAGCAGCAGAAATTTTTTTAAAATTATGCTGAGGGCAAAAAATGCAAGACTCTCAAGCCAGAAGCATGCAAAAGGTGCAGAAAACTGAGTTTCTACAGTACAAGAAGAATTCAAACTGACACATGCTAGACAGGGATGCAATTGCCTTTCTACTTAAGCCAAGCAAGGATGGAGGCAGGGTTCCCTCCCTCCTATAAAAATATTCAAATTTCCACACATCTGAAAAAGAAGTTGTACAAAATAATGAAGGACATCATATGTGGGTCTCTGGGTTCATCAGCAGCTATAACCTAAGAGAAGAAAGAAAGAAGTTTTAGGAGAGGAATTGAGTCAGATTGCCTGACTGCTCCATGAATCTGTGATAGTCCCTAAAACATTCAAGAACAGGAAAGCATTCCAAACCATTCTTATACCTAATTATCAACTGGGCCTGGGGAACCAGGTGAAAGCAACTGTAAAACCACAAAAGCATTAGTGCAGGAGGGAGAATGAGAAACAATACAAAAACATAAAAATCCCTTACATTCAAAATGAGCCCACACACTAAAATTCCAAAACACATAAAAGAGTCTAATTCTAAGAAAGTCAAATCAACCATCAAGTTATGAATTCAGCCCAAATGAAATTAATTTCATAGAATAGCCAGACAAAACCTTTAAAGATGTTTAGGATGATTAATGACATGAATAAAGAAGTATCCATTATAAATAAACATAAATTTATGAAAAAAATAGAATAAGAAGAGATAGAAATAGAAAAGAAACAATTAAAAAATCTTAGAAAGTAAAAGTACAGGAAATTTAACTGTAAAAATCCAATAAATGAGTTAAAATCTACACTTAACACATTCAAAAAGAATAGTGAACTGAAAAATAATGCCTAAGATGTGATATCTTGCTTCACCTAGAAGGAAGCACAGTAAAAAAAAAAAAAATACTCTTCTTTGAAATTAAGATTCAGTCAAGATATTAGGAAGACAGATTAACAGGTTACAATATGTATGAAAAAACAATTTCAGAAAAAAATGGATGGAATTATAAACATGAAATATCTGGCCAGATCTCCCAGAACTGGAGAAAAAAGTCTTTACACTGGAAGGATGAACAGGATAAATACATATTCACACCTAAATACACTGAGGTGAAACAGAAAAGCATTCAGAATAAAGCAAAATTGTCAGAGGGATTGCAATTATATGGTTAGCAAACTTCTTAAAAGCAAAAAGCAAACCCAACAACAACAAAATCTTCAAAGTTCTGAAGGAAACAGCTATCTACAAAAACTTTACGCCCAACTGAAGTATCATTTAATCATTAAGGCAAAATGAGGACATTTTCAGATATTCAAAGATCAAGAGTTTTACCACTCACAGACCATCATAGGCAAATTCTATTAAAGAAAGTCCTTCAAGGAGGTCTAAATGGAAGGCCTGGAACAACTCCCACCAAGGACCTATGGTTGTCACAGTGTTCCCGTTAAAGCCCCTCCCTGTGCTGCAATAGTCAACTTACACAAAGACTACTTTTCCAAGTTACCAGAAATCAAAAGAAATAATTTCTTTAAACCTTTAATGTTTTTATAAGAAATATTTGTGTAAATTTATTTCATTCATTGCTTTATAACTTAAAACATTATTTTTTAAAAAATGAAACAAAAGAATCTACCTTCAGCACTACACTTTCTAGGTTCCTATCTTCACTCTGCCATTTATTTATTGTGTGACTTTGAGCAATATGATAATTGCTCTGAATGTCAATGTTCTACTTAAAACATAGATACTAATCTCTAGTAGTTTTCATTACACACGTACTAACAATAGACAGAATACTACAAAACAATAGTTACTGTTATTATCAAGATGGTTCTTCAGGTACCCATATTAAAGATGAAGAATTTGGAGGAACTTAAAAAGGCATCTAAAATTAGGAAACTATCCATTCTTTTGTTGTTCCTCCATTTACTAAGTCATGTTTAAACAGTCAGCAATAAAGCCAGGCACAGTGGTACACTTCTGTAATCCTAATAACTCAAGAGACTAAGGAAGGAGGATCCCAAGTTCAAGGCCTGCCTCAACAACTTAGCAACACCCTTAGCAATGTAGCAAGACCCTGTCCCCAAACTTAAAAAAATAAAATAAAACGGGCTGAGGGTGTGGCTCAGAGGTAAAAATGTCCTTGGGTTCATTCCCAGTACCAAAATAAATAAACAAAAAGAAAAGATATTCTAAGATGTAAATAAGTGATAGTTTAAAATTACCTAGGAAACTTTAGCCATTCTAAAGAGGGGCCGGTTGATCCTAAAATAACTGAATGGAGTTAATGAGGGGAAAAGATATTTTTGTGTTTGGACCAGTATGTTTTCCACTCTTCAATACCATCAACTATTCCACTCCCAAGACCACCACTGCTACCACATGACAGTAATATCTGTATTACCAAGAAGGATGCATTTCATTGACCAATTATATAATTTTGATCAATGATATAAACACAAAGGTGGCATCTTTTTCAAAGGTGTCCAACTTTGAACATGGCAGGTAAGCTAATTCTCTGATGGTCTTAAGGTTAAGTACTGCTTCTCTTTTGAAAGTCTTCTCTTCAATACCCAAAAGTTACACCTAGCCATTGCCACTATAGAAACCCCCAACCTAGGCACTGGCCAGACCCACTCCAAAAAGGACTGCACTTTGCACCAGAGCCAATCCCTCCTGGACCTGCTCAGGTACTAGCCAAGGCTTGCCAACTTCAAGTGGTCCAGAATTTCCATCAGCAGGTCCAGCTTTGGCGAGGGCATACTCTGTTCAAGGACTGAAAATTATAAGACTTATGAGATGCTCCAAGGGGCATTTCTAAAGACTCTTTCTTCAAGGTATGGTGTTGTAGTCCATCTACACAAATCCTCATACCCCAGCTTCCAAATGAATGATCTTTGACCAAAAAGACTCATTAGAACTGTAATGTCACTGGTATTATTACTTCACGGGCCCTTCCATGAGGGAAATTCTTCTATGAGCTGCCTCAGCCTTTACTTTCCTGACTCTCACGACACCTAAGTACTTGCTGCAAACCACTTGTGCACAGTGGTTAGTTAGGATGTTAATTCCTGTGGTGTCTATACACCACCCCACTCTCCAGTCATTAAGGGTAAGAAGCTAATAAGCACAAGATAATTCTACATTTGAGGAGATCCTCAACCTTTTCTTCCCACCTCATCTATTCAGTCTTTCAGGAGCAGGAACTCTGGTCTATAAGATAGCATTATACCAGGGACAGGCAGGATGACACTGTGGAATGAATGGGGTTCAAGAAATTCAGTCATTTGCTGGCTCCATATTAGCTATGTCACCTGCAACAAGACTTTTAACCTTTCCAGGTCCTCATGTGTAACGCTGAAGCATAACCAGGGTGTATCAGAGCACTATTGTGAGGATTAAATACAATATGCCCAGCACAGCGCGTGGTACAAAGTGAGAGGTCAGTTAGTATTTGCCTGTGATTGTATTAATCCATTCTGTGTCCATCTGCTGGTAACATGAAGAGCTCAAGTGACTTGCTCAAGGTCACTCCCTTGTTTCAGAAGAGGTTTTTCTGACTTTAGAAATCACAGTCCTAGCTCTTCACTCCCTCACTAAGACTCTAGAATTCAAAATGGCACCGGTAAACAACCCCATGACCTTAGTCCTACCTGCTTCAATTAGGCAAGGAAAGCTGCACCCATCAGACTTAATAAGAATGTGAGGGGGGTCACTGAGTAGATAGGGAAAGTTAGGGAGCATCTCCTGAAATATGTGTGCAGGGAGAAGGCTCAGGTGTGTGCCACAGGCTCAGGACTCAAACTGGAACTTTTATCAGCTTCAGATTTCTAACAACTTAATCTCAGTCGTTCAGCCATGCTGGAATTAAGCTCAGAATGTTTCTTGCAGTGATTCAGTAAGTGCCAAACACAGAAGAAGACTTCACCCCCACTTACTCCTGCTGACTGTAGACTAAGCACCCTTCCCAACAGCCAAGTCCTCCTTTCTGTACTTCCTGGAACCAAGGTCCTCTGTGAGTATGAATGTGAGTGTGTGCATGCAAGTGCAAGTGTGTAAGCAATGCACTCCATCAAGGGTGCTGGAGTATTCCCAAAGATAGCAAAATCTTTCACTTGGCTGGAAACCAAGATCATTATCATTTAATCACTTTGCTGTACTTAAACATCTATAATAACCGGGCCATGCGTTGGTGAAAACTGATTAAAGGGAACCAAAAGAAAGGAACAGAGGACTGAGTCAAGCTCCCTCTGCAGAATGCTTCCCGGCATACTGATGAGCTTCTTTTTCAGATGCTGCCAACTGACAGAAACAACAATCACCCCTAAAGAGCAAAATAACTATATAAAAAGAGATTTTGAGTATGGCTCAAGCTGCTTACTGATTAACGCTTTTGCACACAACACTCCGTACAAACCTGCGTAGTCATTGTTCCTAGTAAAACAAGCCTTTGTTGACAACTGGAGACAAATGATCCTTGCTGACCAAGTTCACTGTTCTCACACAGCTTAATAGTTGGAGCACTGCTCCCTACCCACAGCCAGGAAAACTTGACGTGGTTGTCAAAAAAAAAAAGAGGAGGAGGAGGAAAAGAAAAAAAGAAAGAAAGCAAGACAGGAAAGGGAAAAAAGCAAGTTAAAGAGAGAGAGAGAGAAAACCAGCGAAAAGGGGAAACCTTTTGTTTTGAAGGTGAGGAGACTGATGACCTCATGCACTAAATATGCTGTGGTTTCTATCAGTTTGTCTCCTTCACTTATTAAAGTTGTGAGTTTTTAAATGGTTCCTGTTGCAAACAGTTTATAATATTAAGAATTCCCTTTTTTTTTTAAGTATTTTCTTTTTCCACAAGGGTTGGGATGTGACAGATTGAATATTTGTTTTCATGTTTAAACAGTTTTTTGTTACAGTATTTGCAAATATTAGCTGTAACAGTGAACTGTAGAAGGAAACCTCATTTTAAGAAAACCTGGGTGGAAAAACATCTGAAACGTCAAGCAGAACAGTCTAATTTTCACTACATGACCAAAAGAAAACTTCACTTCAAGGTGACTGTCAATAACAAGTTTCCCTCAACATTTCATTTACTCAGAGTAGAGACTCCACAATGTGGAAGGCATCTTAAGGTGCTGTCTTATCTAAAATAAAATTCTATTTATTACAATCTCATTTATTCCCTAACCATTTAGGCCCCAAATCTATTACATAAGATAATGCAAATCAGAAAAAAAAAATCCCTCCAGTGAAGGATATTTAAAACTTCTGATTGACAGAAGGTTTTCTTTCTTTCTTCCATAGAAATCCATTAAAAATAATTTTTTAAGTCTAGGATTCCCTTGGAGGGAATCTCAACATCACCTTAGGTGAGAATCGTTTCCAGCAGGACTGAGTCTAAGGTCTGTGTAGTGGCAGTAGACCCGGGTGGCCACGTCCATCCTTCTTCCACCATGTGAAAAACACAGATAAGTTTTAGAAAGTAATCTAACAATAAGGAGTACTTATTGCTATTTCCTTCACTCATACTATTTCAAACATAGTTTTAAGGAAATAATCTAAAACAAGGGAAAAGTGCAATATAGATGCACTTTTCATAGCAGGTTATTTGGAATAGCAAAAATATCTTTGAAATAGCCTAATATCTAACATAAGGCATGCTGAACCACAGTCTCCAGGTGGAATACTATGCAGCCATAAAATTAAGACAAAAAGAAGAATGAAATTTTACATCAGTTGGCATACAATCAGAACAGAGAATTAAGTTAAGGAGCTGGGAATGTAGTTCAGTGGTAGAGCTCTTGCCTAGCATGCAGGAGACCCTGGATTCAATCCCCAGCACAGAAAAAAAGGAAAAAATTAAAGCTACAATAGGACTACCAATATTTTTAACTAAATACAAAAATAAAAGCAAAAATATTAGATATGAAAGAAACCTCTACTTTAGGCTTAGTCTAATGAGCCCTGAAGCATGGCCAAAATTCTACAAGCAATTTTTTTTTGTCATTCACAATTAACTACTTTGTAAACCACAAACCGAGTTATTTTAGTATAGCACTTTCATTATCAAATTCTATTATCTTTTTTACCCACAATTAATAAATGTAATTTTAAAAATATGATTTATCAAACTGTTGATTCTTCTGATCTGAATAACCATCTTATTAATCAGACCCGCCTTTCTTTTGTTTTTTGTTTTTTTAATAAAGCTTTCTCCACAGTTTCACTTGAGGGTAACTTTAAATTCAGAGTATAACTAGTGACAGGTTCATTTCACTCTTCCTGTTTTTTTGAAACACTGGAAACACATTTTGTCTTTTCCAGTCCTCTGCTATTTTATCCAGTTCGGAGTAGTTTCCAATAATTTTGATTTCCTTGGTTAATTCGCTAGCCCAGCAGCTTCACATGAACAGGCTGAGTCTCGTGCACCTTCCCTTCATTCTACCTTTGACCAGGGATTTTCCGGAACCCTCTCCTCAGGATTTGTACCTAAGAATGTTCTAGAAGAAAAATCTTTCCAAGGAATTTCCTATGGCCACCTGGTCTTGTTTCTTTACCAGTAAGGACAATGTCAGGGGTAAGCCTTTAAGACCAGTCTCTGGGATTGTTTATGCCTGCTTCATGTGTAGTTTACTTCCCCAAAGTGCCTCCTCAGAGACTGAAACAATGTCACTAAAGGGAAGAGCAAAAGGGAGGGAGGTGACCTCTAAATACAAACTCGGCAGCTAATCCTCCCTTATCCCCAGCCTCTGCCCAGAATAGATGAGACAGAAAGAGAGAGAATTGTTACTTTGATAGGAAGACAAATATAAATGTGAGTATGACTTTTTGGTTTGAGAATGAGATCCCACATGAGAGGAGATATTAATCATCCCCCACATTGTAACTTCCTTCCTGAAATCTACCTAGACCCACCAGTTTAAAATAAAGAAAAAAAAAGGTGCCAAACATTTCTCCACCTTGCAGTGCTAAACCACTGTGGCCACCTGAACTCACAAAGACCCCAAGAACCAAACAAAGAAACCTTAACTCCTTCTGGGAAGCAGAATAAAATTTCCTCCAGTTCTCTCAGTTCTTCATAACGAGAAAATGAACGCTCTTCTGAACAAGCGTCCCCTCTCTGTCAGTCCTCATGAGTCAGACACCTATCCACTGTGGTATATGTACACTTGACATCTTTCTTCCACAGTTGGCTTTCTCTAATTAAACCCTGAAGCACCAGTGTCCCAAAGCCTTCTGTGACTCAGGCTTTCCCCGGGGGTAAGAGTTCTGACCAGTGTAGAAATGGACTCTCAACTCCTGTAACTACTGCGGCTGTCACAGCTGCTACTGCGAATCTTCCCCGCGAGGAAGCCAGTTCAAAACAAATGACAGTCAGTGGTTTTCTCTCGTCACGGCAGATCACAGCCAGCGTCTCTTGCCTGAAGGGTGGGGAAGATGAAGTTCTCATACCTCTGTATTCTGTGTGTCCAGGAGCAGACCGAAGTTAGGAGCTGCAGGCTCCCTGCCGTTCCTAGAGACAGGAGCAAGCTCTACTAGTCCATCACTCTGAGAGGACCTGTGCGACAACATCCCAACAGACCAGCTGCTGAGATCTTGGCATCAAGGTTGAGAACCACCACCCTGACGCTAGTGTTTCTTAAACCCACTGGAACAGAAGGCCTGGACTTTGGGGGTTGGACAGAATCTGAATAATTGTTACAACCCATCTCTCCCTCCCTGGTCACAGAAGCATTACTAAGAAAAGTGATCTACAGATTTTTTTTGTCATTTTTCCATAACCTTCACCCCTCCCCTTATTAGATTATATCTAAGATATTAAATACGTTTCCATTTTAATATACCAACAGCTACATCATCTAAATGCAGCAGCAAAAGGACCAGAGTCAGTAAGCCCCATCTGCCTTGGGGACTGGATTTCAGAAGTGCTGACAAATGACACATGCCTTTCCTAATTCTGAATCATTAAACCTTTACCAAAATAAAAGGTAACAGCCCTTGTCTCACTCATCTGCATTACTTTACTCATTACTAACTTACTTTTTCTTCTGGCTTCAAGTTTTTTTCATGCTGAATTATTTCTCAGATCATTTAATTTTACATATTTCCATTTCTTCTTTTTCTTTCTTTCTGTACTAGGGATTGAATCCAAGTACCCTTTACCACTGAGTTACATCCCCAGCCATGTTTTTCCTTTTTTTTTTTTCAGGGCTGAGGACCGAACTGGGGGCCTTGCACATGCTAGGCAAACACTCTGCCACTGAGTTAAATCCCCAACCCCTCCAGCCATTTTTTTATTTTTTATTTCAAGACAGGGTCTCACTAAATAAGTTGCTGAGGCTGGCCTTGAACTTGTGAGCCTCCCGCCTCCCGTCTCCCAAGTCCTGGGATTATAGGTATGTGCCACTGTATCCAGCAATTTTATATATTTTTAACTGCATTGGTGAGATAGGTAAAACTATAATATGTAATCAGTGGACATATTTTATCTTACAAGTAAGTCACCATCTAAAGCATAATTTCAACCCTCTTCCTAAAGTTTTTCCTTAAAAAAAAAAAAACTCTAGCAAAAATCATAAGATTATAAGATGGTGTTACTACCACAATAATAATAGGTATCTTCATCTTCATTTTATAATCTATATCAATCACTCTTAAAATCAAAAGAAAGCAAAAAAACTTAAAAAATTAAAAATACAAGTTAGAATCCTAAAGGGAATAAGGCAATTATCCAAGTAACATAGCCCTGGTCATCCAATTTCATTAAAGTAATATTCAAATAAAAGCAATGACATTGGGGAGAGAGAACTTTGGTTACTCTGAAGAAGAAAGTATGCATGTTTGCATGTCTGTGTGTGCATACATATAATTTAACTAAATTTCTATTAAAATTAATCTTAACTTGTGATTATTGCCCTTTTCTTCCAAACTATTGATTTCAGATTAAGTTCCCTCCCCATTTATAAGCATGTCCCTTATAGAATCTCCTTGCCTGTTTGTTCACTCTCCAAAACCTGAATGTGCATGAAGCTCAGACAGGATGGTGTGTGGTGGGATATGTAGGAAAGACTGTGCTTCTGCAAGTATTCCTAAGAAGCCAGGACGAAGATGGTGTTTCTCAAAGCAATTTCCCAGACTGTTAGCTCGAGTCTTTTTTTTTTTCCTGACTTGTTTTAATTTTCAAATGCAAGGGAATTTTGCATTATGCCCATCATATAGCTACAATTATTTTAATACAAAAACTAATATTGCTGGTCTCCTCCCAAGTCATGGAGTAAAACTGTACCATATTTATCCTATAACTTTGGGTCCCGAGGCAAAGGAAGGAGCTCACAGGGATGCCCCAGACCTGAGCAGCAGGGAAAGTCTATACTGCTATGGTCACTTCCCCAGTCACCCCTGACCCTGGTACAGCTTCCAACCTGGTCATTTCAGGAACATGCTGTCTTTTAACACGCTGTCACACTGTGCTGTTTTTCACCTACTAATTCTAGGGCATCTCCAGGAAGTGAGAAAAAATATGTGTCAACCAATCTATAGGAAAAAAAATGCTCAGGCTCGGCTCTCATCCAGGAAATCCTATACTTGTTGCTCAACAAGGCTATTTCTGAGGAACAATTCCCTTTATTCAGAACACTACAGGAATCCATTTGCTCCCTAAGAGGTGAAATCAAACACACAGTGGCTTATCAAAGCCCCACGCTCCACAAAATGCCGATTCCAGCTGGTTCTTGGGCATGCCTCGGGGTACACCATGGAGCCACCCTGACTGATGGAGGCTGTCTAACAACAAGCTCCAACACCAGCTGGGTTCTAAGACTCAGATGACTCGCTCCCTACCCCCACCATGGTGCATGAACGCGCACTTACCAGTATGGCGGCCTTAGCCATTTGTGGCTACGGGGCACTTGAAACATGACTAACCTCAACAGAGATGTGCTTCCTAAACTGCACATAGATTTGGAAGATTTTTCAAAAAAAGTGAAATCTCATTATTGGTTCTTTATATTAGATTACATATCAAAATAATACTTCAGACATGCTATTATATAAAGAATATCATTAAGATTAATTTCACTTGCTTTATCTTTTTGATGTGGCTACGCAAATTTTTAAATTACATATGTAGTTCATATGTGTGGCCTATATTTCTACTGAACTCCACTACTATAGATAAGCCTTGAATAAAGAAAAGCCAGCCTTGTTTGTATGTTGATGAGATTTTAGTGAACTGAAGACAAAATTACCACAATTAACTCTGCAACTACTCAATCCCACATTAGCAACTCCAGGCCTTGGATCTTCAAGGTCGTCTATCTCCAAGAACTCACTTTTAAGAAACAACCTTAAGGACAGTGATATTTTAGTAGCAAAACAATTTACTAATCAAGGGTAGATTAGCAAACTGACATGAAGAATGGATCTTGTTTTAACCTATGGCAGAGTACAGAAAGGAGAAGAGAAAGTGGCCAGAAACGATCAATCAGAAGTGACTGACTTAAAAGGGTATCAAAAAAGCAACTTTCTCTGCAGCCAGGTGACCCAGGAGACACATGCTCAGCTCTTTGACTTTCAGGTTACACCTGAGAGAATACCTGTAGCACTGTAACCTGACCAGACTGCGTCACTGTTTTCTACCAAAACTATGGTGTATGTGTGCATTTGTGTGTGTGTATTCTACTCACGTACTATTTTACACACATATATACACATATGTATACAGACACACATACACATTTACACGTCCAGAATTAGCACAGATATACACATTTAGTACTAACACCCTTCAGAGTTACCTTAAAAGTTGTAGCTGGCAAATGATTCCATGCTTTTAATATCTCTTTCTTTCTACTTAGTAGATTCAGAAAAAAGAATATATGAAAAGCATTATAGCACTTTGGGATAATTCAGACTACACATTAGAAGTAAGACAACTTAATAATTATTTACAAATGGTGAAGGGTTATTACAAAGGGCCAGAACATCAGAGTAGATCTGTAAGGGAAGTAATAAAAGCCTCCCTGGTGGTTTTCTTAATATAGGGTGGCTTCTCATCTTCTGGGATGGCCAAGGTGTGGTCCACACAGAAGGTAGGAGATAAAATGCCTTAAGTTTCCAACTTCCATAAGATTTTACATTGGGAAGTAAGGTAAAATCCTTTAACCCATCTTGCACTGGAAGGCTTCCTTCATCAAGTGTAACTTAGGAGTTTGAATAGGGGATCTACCTCTTTCGTTTTTACGATTATGAGGAGATGGAGTTCTTTCCCTTGCTGATATAAATATATATGCACTTATAGATTTTTATAAATAAATAAATCACACTTACACACATACACTCACCCAGAATCTCCCTTCCTGAATCCCACCCAGTTTTTCAGACCCCAAGAACATTCTAAGCCTCCCATAAATCCTCCTGGACCAGCTTCACCCCACACTCTGCACTTCTTTAGTTGCCTATGCTGCCGTCCATTCAAGTGTAGCTGAATCCCCCTTACCAACTCACCAGAACAGCTGCTGTCCACCATTCCCTGTGGGAAAGACACTGACAGTTGCCCATGGCACAGTGAATGGTCTTGTCCGGGACACTGCTTTCCAATATGCCAATGCATTTCAGCTCCCACCAATGATGTTGGATATTTACCAAGAGTAACTGTGTTTGTTCCCAAACCCATTTACGACAGACATGGTTATGACAGTTGTATGCTGTTAGTATTTACATAATTTAATTAAATATTACATAAAGTGAGTAGAAAAAGAAGGCAGGTTGTTTTTCTACATAAACTACATTAAAAAGAGTTTTTTTTTTCAGTGAACTGCTTTAAAAATACTGTTGCTCAATTAGATGTGGGGTAGATATCTGTAAAAGATATTTGGGGAAAATTTTTAAACCTAAAATGATTCTGTACTCAGGATTGCTTCACAAATATTTTGAAGTTCTCATTCTACATTAAAGAAATCAATACTTTTAAATTATACAAGAGTTATGCAAGAGAGATGATTGAAGTAGACTCCAAAAAGGAAGACCCTCAATCAAAGAAAAGACCTTGGTCTTACATCAAAAGACTGGTAAATAAATAAGCATTTAGATGTTTAAGTTGCTGAAACAAGTTTAAGGTATGTATCTCACCTTTATAAATTACTACCTGAATCAATTTTTTTTAAATAATCTGAGAAACAACAAGTTCAGATAATGTGAAGTTTGGAGGGATTCTATTGCTTAGCCTCCAACCCTACAGAGGACTTTATGTCTCTCAGAGCAGAGGTCATTGGGCCCACAGACCTACACATTCCACACAGGATTGAGTGTAAGCAGTAATTTGCTTAAGGAAATCAGAAGACCCAAATTCTGGTGCTAATTCTCCACTTGCCAGCTTTGGATTTTTTTTCAGTTTCCACATGTACTATTAGGAGCCGTAATAGTCCTATTTACCTCATACTGTACTTACAGGAAACAAGCAGACGATTTATAAAAGACACTTTGAAGTCCACGAAGCTGCGGACGAGCCATGTTGGACCCTACATATAAGGTGGGTACTAAATACTATTTTCCTAAATGAATGACTAACGAGATGAAAACAAGAAGGAAGAAAGGAAGACAGAAACAAAGTAGTAACTCTCTAAGTCCAATGACACTGAGAAAGGGTTCTTTTGAAAACTGATATAATTTCTAAATGCAGCCTCTATGCATTATTGTTCTTTCCTGGAACACCTGGTCACTGGCTGCCATGATGGTCTTAACACACTGTCAAATCACATCATTTCTTTGCTAATAATATTCCAGTAACTTACCTCTTCCAACACAGTAAAATGGCGTTGCAGGACTTCATAGCATGGCTCCCTGCTAACTCCATACAACCTTGCCTCTCACAACCCTTCCTGGACACTCCCACACCTGCAGGCTTGCCCCTGCAGTTACTTTGGCCTGGAATAGACTTCAGAAATCTACCTCTAAACTGAAAAGCCCAAAAGCTTCCACCTTCTCTATTCCTCCAGGTCCTCTGTTCTCCCATCATACTTTATATTTTTATTATAACCCCAACTCTCTGCCTTACAGTATAATTAAGCCTACCTTGTTAAACGCCTCCAGGATGGACACCATCCTTTTCATCTCCAAGACAGCATAGAGTATGTTGAAGTGCCCTATGCTGAAGCAAGGCAGGCCCAAATTAGAGAATTCCAACTGACTATCAAAGTAGTTAAAGTTTACAGGGTTCTGTTCACTCTCATATCTTCAGTTCCTTGCTCTGGCATTTATTTTTCCTTTTCCAGTTTGACTTAGCAAACTACATAAAGAATAATCAGGGAAAAGTAATTCTTGGCTGTGTTTCTGCCTCCCCTATCTGCTGGAAAAGGAAACAGTCATCATGAGTAGGTCCTCTTTCATTTATGAGGCTAAGAAGTAATAAACCTTTTAACAAAGTTCTTTCATTTAAATGGTTAATAATGCTCTCTCTGCTCAGCAGTTGATGCTTCTGCACACAAGTACATATGAAGTCAAATTCTGCCTGGAGAAACAAACAGGTCACAGGTTCCCAAGAACTCAGATAAGAAGTGGGCTTCTTGGGACCTTGTTTAAGATAAGACATTGTCACAACTCTACAGGAGATTTTGATAGCTACAATTTACATGCATTTTCTCAAGTGCTACCTTTCGCTTTTTCAGGATTTCTAACATCTCTGACTAGAACATAAGTTGTTAGCAATCTCTGATTAAGCCACAGCCCACCACTACAGAAAGGCATTTTCCAAAGAGACTGGGTTAAAGATCCTCACTGGCTGCAACCGACTGAAGGCATCTACCTGCTATGAACTGCGCTAAGATTAAAGGTAAGAGCTGGTCTCCTCCTCTTCCTCCTGTCATTTTCGAAGACAAAAAGCATGTTGTCTGCTATAGAACCTATATGGAGTTCTTAAGCAGGATCCTCAAGGTCTGTCCCTTTTAACTCCTGCCACAACTAAAAATTGCTATTCCTTCCGCTGGTTTGATGAACACTGTCCAATGGATAGCTTCCGTCATTTTCTCGAGACCTTTTCAGATCAGCGACCCACCCACTGGCAACAAGGGAGGAAAACTAGCTTCATTCTAACAGACAGCTCACATGTAGCCTGGTTTAAGCATAATTCCATACATTTGTGAGAAGTAGCTGAACTCTCTAATCAATGTATTTAATTTGTCACCTGAGCAGCAGAGTTTCTAAACCATCTTGGGCTTCAAGAACTGTAAACCTCTTTTGTCAGACCTCACGAGTTCAATGTGTACTGAACGACCTTCCTCTGCAAATAGCCAAGTATCTCAATCCTCCACAAAGTTTAAAGCTCAGAACTGCCTGGATTCCCTCAATCGCTTATTTCCCCTCTGCTGACACTACCATTAGTCAAAACTGACTGCTTGAAGGGGACGTATCCTCAGAGCTCTAAGGACAGATGTTTTAAAACAAAGAAAAGGAAAGATGAACTCAAACAATGCTAATAATCTCATGGTATAAGAAACAGAGGAATAAAGAGATATGTTACATGGTTAAAATTTAATGTTTAATCATGATATAAAATATATTAAAATATATAATTAAGGGAATGTATAATTATAATACCATATGTAAGAATTGTGTAGATTTGTAACTATAAATACCCTCACACACATACTGTCTCATCAAATCAAATATGCATATATGTTCTGGGGGTTAAAAGACTCTCCCCAAAGCCCATCCATAGATCCCTAAGGATGTTACTAATTTCTGCACTAGAAGCATCCCTATTAAAATCAGGGTCAATAATGATTACTGGGCTGGAGCAGTGGCTTAGTGGTTGGAGCACTTTCCTGGCATGTGCAAGGACCCACGTTCAAATCCCAGCACTACATATACAACTATGTTTTGGAGAAACAAAGACCAGATAGAAAAATAAATAAAACTGATTCTCTATCCTGCCCTCTCTCTCTCTCTCCCTCTCCCTCTCTTAAAAAAAAATGATTACTACTACCATTATAATTGAGTATGCTTTGGGGTGATAGACATCTCAATATGAAATGAAAAAAATTTAAATATTAAATGAAGCACTAAAACTATCATTCCTCATAGAATATGATAGCATACTGAGAAAATTCAAGAATTTGATCTGAAATACTAAATTAAGTGAATTCAATAATGACTGGATAACACCATATTAAACATGTTTAATATATAATTAATATATTTAATAATTTGAAGCTAGTTAGAATCAAAACACTGGACTACCCCAAGTAGGACATTACTTTCATTCTTTTCTTTCCCTTTTATCCAAGTAACATTCCACATTTCTAAACACATGGTGATAATTCAGTCTCTGTACTTTTCTAATCATATTTCTAAACCTAGTTCTTTAGACTATCACAAAGCCCTAAGGTGTACCAAGCAAACAGTTTTCCTCTAGCAAATACCACTGGACCCTTGTGGGTTAGGCATCTCCTTCCTGCCTTTGTTTCCCCAAATACTCCAAGTACTTCCCTAACATTAATTAAGATTCCACCACTCAGACCCTGTCTCTTTGCACATAAAGTATTCTGCAAGACTCAGAAGTGAGACTACCAGGACCTTAGGCTGCATGAGATCTATGGGTCTCCAATTCACTCACTTTTAGGTACAGCTAATGGATTGTAGAACCAGCAGCACCCAATCCACCACTAGGATAGTCAGTACTCTCTTACACGTGGAGAACTGAAAACAGACCCTTCATGAGAAGCATTAGAAGATTCCTCATCTAATTCAAGCTCCTCGTTTCAGAGGGAAGAAATTGGATGAAAGCCAAGGCTTGGGGGACGAAGGTGGGAAGACTTTAAGTTGACCACTCACATTATCTTTTTATGTATCTAGCTGTTGGTGACTCACCAAGTCCCGACCCCCACCCTCATCCCTTCATTCTCAAGACCAAAGTTAAACGGGGGTGCATTCACTTAATGCTTGTGACAGTGTTATGCAAGAGTAACCCAAAGAACATAAGATAATGCTTAACCAAGGCAAAGGAAGCAGGGCTTGTTCAAACTCGCTTCTATTATTCAGTTGGGGGTGGGGTGGGCAGCACCTCCTGCCACTGTGACATGCAAACTAGAAAAATACATATTTACTAACTTTTCAGCCTTCTGGAATAAGATGCCAATCTATAATTTCAAAAATAAAGTAAATCTTCCTCTATGCCATGTAAAGCCAGGAATCAAAAGGAAGACAGTGTGCGTCCAGAATTTAAAGGACTTTTAAAAGAACTATTAACTGATGAGTTACTTTTATCAGCAAGATTGCTTATCTCCTAGATTTCCAAAAAGTCAGGTAATTTAAGCATGGGAGGTGGAAACCAAGAGAGTAAAGGAGAAGGGAGCTAGGTGTTTATGTGGAAACAATGGCCATGAGTCAGGTCTTCTACCTGTTTCTACCCCTTAGCTGACCAGCAATCTGACAAAGTTCATTAAAAGACTAATGCTGAACTTTAAGGGACTTCCTTACTCACCAAATATCTGCTCTGTTCACTTGTCATTTTGGAAGCAGAAAAGTTCAAGAAATACTTTCAATTCATTAATTGCCTAAAGCCTCTCTTTCTTGCTCTGTCTTACTAACCAGAGCTGCCCTGTCCAATACAACAGCCACTAATACCTGGGGCTGCTTAGCAACAGAAATGTGGCCAGTCCACAGTGAGCTGTGCCTACTAAAACAATTAAAATTATATCTATGGCTCACATTTGTAGCCATCGTTGTATTTCCACTGGTCAGTGCTGCTATGGAGATTACATAAACATATCCCTGCAGCACTGCTGTGGACACAATGATACTGGAATCAGAGATGTTTAAACCCAAGTAGCAGGTACAAACTAATCTTCCTAAATTTTACTGCATTCTGGAAAACTGACTGAGGAACTGAGTCCTCATTAACTTATCTCAAAGTAAAATATACCTATAGGGATCATCCGAGTACCATCCATGAATTTAACACAAAATATTGCAAAGTTCTATGCTCCATTCAGGTCTCAAGACAATGTCCCCATTTCTCTGTGAGCTCCTCTACCCTTCAGGGATACTCAAAACAGATGTGCTTGAGAACTCGGTCAGGATGGAAGCAAGTTGAGGAGATGCAGGGATGGAGGAGGAGGGAAGAAAGAGGGGAAAGGAGGAGTTTAAGAGGGTCAACTGATATGGAAAGAGAACAGAGAGGGTGGGTGGCAAAAGTATGGATGGAAGCGGGAGATTAGGAAGAAAAAGACAGAGGTAGGGAAGAACAGGTCTATGGTACACACACACACACACAAAAAGCAAAAATCACACTGCTCAGAGAAATTCTGAAGATTAAAACTGAGAAGCCAGAATCAAGAATAAAGTGACCCCTGTCCCCATTGATGAAACTGAAGAGGGTCGCTCAGAGAAGAAAGAATAAAAGTGAAAGTAACGGAGACCCCTGGGGCACTCTGAGCCCTTAGAATACCCATGCGCAACTAGATGAAGCCACATTCTGGAACTCACTCACTTTCATCTACCTCAATGGCCATAAACCTGCAATTTCACAAAGTGCAATTCCTGTTGCAGAGTATTAAAGCATGTGACCCTGCTTCACAAGCCCATGAAAATGGGTCCTTTCATTCTCTCATCTTGAATCTCAAAGAAACATACCCTTGCTATGAACAGATATGGACTGCTTCTAGTTTTTAAGTGCCAAATATAACTATATCACAATGAGTGTATCCCATAATATTGTCTCCAAAGAGGGCTCTCAAACAGATAGAGACAGTCCCCAGGTCACAAGAGCCATGTTCTGAAAGATCCCATGTGAGGCAGTTGTCTAGTGTCACATTTTCATAGAGAAGAAAATAAAACAGAAATGAATAGTGACCCAGTCGAATCCCCAAAGTCTCCTTAACCGTACATCTGAACTACATGACTTAGCGCAGCCCTGTTCTGGGCACCAAGGCTCAGTTGCTGAAGTGGGGAAAAGGAGATAAAAAGCTCTCTGGCTCTGTTCTGGATGGGAGGTAACACTAGCCATTTGTGAGCAGGGTCTGTAAGCAAAGCTGTACCATAACACACTCTTTGGAAAGGAACTGCATCATATAGATATCTTCTAGTTTTGCAAATTCATCTAAACCCTCAGAGGTACACTTGAAAAAGTCCTGAGTGGCATGGGTTGGAGAAACACATGGAACAGCAAAAGATCAAGTTGGAGAGGGAAGCACAATGGGTCCCTATCTTCCCTTTTCTTCTTGAAAAATGCCTAAGATGCTAAATCGGAGGCCTACAATTTTCTCAATTCATAACACTACGTTATCTCAATATTTTTTCTTGGGGAGCTTTGTGTGGTGGCTCAACAGTTACAGCATTTGCTCAGCACACATGAGGATACAGGTTTGAACCCTAGCACCTCGTACACAGCAAAGTGTCAGAGCAACAAAAGTCACATTGAAAACTAAAATAAAATTTATTTTCTCTCCCCTTTCCCTCCCTCTCTCTCCTTCCCCCCCCCACCCCTCCTTTTCACTGTCCCTCTCTTTTAAAAAATGAAATAATTTTTCTTGGCATATGACCATGCCTCAAGAGAAGTATCTAACATCTAACAATTCCCTGTGTCAAATAGGTAGCTCCAAAACTTAGAATGTATTTATATGCTAACAACATAGTAGCCAATTGAAAAGAAAAATAAAATGTGAACTGTTTAAAAAGTGGCGTTTTATTTCATTTTTAAATCACCACAATTTTTGATGGGATGTGTATGCTGCTGGGAACTACCCAGCTTCTCAAACTTTGGAAGTAGACTGGACTCTGCAACCCTCTTTCTATTTCCACGTTGATTTTTTTTTTAACATGGTACTGGCTTTTTATCACAGCAAATCCCGAAAGTCCAGCTTTGCAAAAATATGACATGATTGAAAGGAATGTAGTGATCTAATACAGAAACTATGAACTACCTTAAGCCAGTAGTTCACATGGTAACTGACAGATGCTGATTATTTCTGTTTGCCTCAAAAAAATTAAAATGTCCCACAGCCTCCTGTGAATTCACTATTACACCCCAGGGTGCCTCAGGGAACAGTTTGGGAAACTGCAAGGCTAGACTTTTCCCAATGTAATTATTAAGAGTATTTTTACTATTTTACATTTGACAATAGGGGGGAAAAAAGGGAAGGAGAGAGAGATAGCTATGTGGCCTGGACTGAAATGGCCCTGGTTTGACCACTGAAGTCACCTCAGACCTACCCTGTTTGAAAATGTGTTCCACCTTCAATTCACTGCAGCCTTTGAGTAAACTACCCTACAGCTGACAGAGACAGGCTGCAAACTCCAGGACAGGAAGGAAAGGGGTGTGGTGTTAATGGATTAGGTCACTTTTTTTTTTTTTTTTTAACTACTTCACTCTAGGTAGAAAGTAGGATACTGTTTAGAACTGAATTATGGTTTATTTCATTTTTGTGTATTTATATGTGAAGTGTTGAATCTATCACAGATTACTAACTGAAAGAAAGAAGATGCCATTTGTATGCTTTGTTTATAATCACATAATTTTGTCTCTGGTAAGACTAAAAGGTAAAGTCTATGACAAGCAAAGATTATACGGAGACCAAAACAAAGGAAGCTGGGCTTGTCAATTCCCTCATTCATCCATTCATTCTACAGTACTTTTTTTTTTTAAGTTTCTATCACGTTCCAAACACTGTATGTTTCACAAGAGACATGGTAAAGAAGTCAGATTCAACGTGGCCTTTGTCCTCATCTCAAAGGCAGCAATGACCTCCCTTTTCTCCAATTCAATAGGAAATTTTCTGGCTTCTTCCAGTTGTTCTTGCAGCAACACCTGATCTAGCAGATCACTCCTTCCTCCCTGAATTGCTTTGTTCATCTGGCTTCCCAAACACCCTCTACCCTAGTTCTCCTCCAACCTCACTGGTTGCACTTCTTAGTTTCTTCCTCTTCTTCCTGGTCTTCAGTGTTGATTCCCTGTGGGTCATTTCTTGGCCAGTTTCTCCATGTTCACTCTGTCCTTGCATGATCCCTTGCAATCCCATGATTTCAAATATCATCTCCACATTTCTATCTCTAGATCCCATGTAACTCTAGCACCTCAGACTTGTACATCCATCTATGTACTGAACATTCCCACACAAAAGACTAACAGGTATCCAAAACATACATATTTTAAGCAGAAATCTGATCTCCTACCCCAATCCCAAATTTCTCTAACTCAAGGAGTGATACTATCATTCATTACACACACAGGACAAACACCTAGAAGTCTTCCTTCTGTTTGTTTTCCTCACAACCAATCCTTAGCAACTCCTGCTGGATTTGTTATCCCAAATCTAAACTTTCCACCAAAACCATTCCAGCCACCATCTGTCTCATCAGGGCTGCTGCAATAACCTCACTGGCTTTCCTGTTTCCTCGCTTTCCCTCCCATCCAGTTTATTTTAACAGAGGAACCACATATTTTTTTTTAAATGTAAGTTAAGTCATGTAGATCCTTTACTTAAAATCCTTCAAAGAATGCCCTTCACACTTGCAATCTCTGAACTCCCTACTTCTAAAGTGGTATGGCTGTACCTGAATCAAAACAGGACCTATGCACCTGCTTCTCACTCTTCCTGAGGTCCTCAGATGGCTCTTCACTTGAATAAGAGAAGCCTTTCTTAAGACCTCCTTACTAAAATCTTCTCCCTATCCCTCTGAACTCCACTACTGCCCTTTGTTTGTCCCGTGGCACATGGCATTTCAAGTATGCACGCAGTTGGTTGCTGCTCCCATTACACCATGGGGTGAGTGCAGTCACTCTGCATTGTTCACACAGGCACACAGCACACTCTCTAATACGCAGTTAAATAGCAATCTTCTACCCGTAGAGCTTACATCTGGTGGAAGAGGAGAGGAAAACGCTTTAGGCTCAAAGGATCCAGTTATCTGATTTAGAGTCTGCGCAAATCTCACAACATTCTACGTAACATATTAGCATTTCTTATGTACCAGGCCTTATGTTAAAATTCTAGACATGCATTATCTCATTTAATTTTTTATGAAGTAGGTACAAATAGTATCCCTTTGAAAGGGTAAGTCCCTTGCTTAAGGCTCCAGAGCTGTTGAGGGACACAGTAGGGAATGAATCTCAGCTGTCATACTCTTTCCTGGTCGACACCCTTAGGCACCATGCTATGTAGAATATTTAAATCCCACCTTCTGGAAAATGGAGTGATTCAGCTAGAATGACTTCTAATACTTCCAATCTACTTCTTAACACAGGGGAAAAAATGCTGTCACTTGAAATTTCATTGAAATATTAAATCCCAAAAACTATTTTATCCAAACAGTTCAATAAAGACTACAGCCACAGACCAATGCAGAAATGTGCTCACAGAGATCATGTGCCACGTTAGGAAAGTGAGGCATCAAATGAGACTTTTACCATGGCACTTTACCACCCATATTATCCATATTATGGATTCTCACCTTCTACAAATTATATTTAAGCAAGATCTAGTAGAGGTGACAAGTTTACAACCTGTAGTCAACCAAAGCAGAAAACCTAAATAAAATGCATTTACTCTGATTCTTAACTTACTCTTAGCTTCACCTGTCACCAGGAAAATCAGCCACCTGGCTTATGCAGAAAGGACCAAACCAACTCCAGGCCTCAAACATCCAGTTGCTGACTGTGCAGGACAGTGCTTCTCACACACTGACATAACTCCAAGACAATGTGCTGGGACCCTGCAGCTCAGTTCTAAACCAACTCAAGACCTAAGAATAAGCACCACAAGACCAAAAGTGCAGAAGCGACTTTCGTTTCTTTCTTCTACTAACATAAACTAGGAACAAAACACCTGTGCAACTATCAAACACATACAAACTCAGGCCAACCTTTTAGAAACGTTCACAACTTATCAATCTCATGATTCTTGATTACGTATGGGATGGATATAAACCACTATCATAATGATGGACAATATGATAAATAGTAAAAAAAAATCCCAATGCAATTCAAAGATTAGAAGGAATTATTTAGAAAACAAACTGTATCTGCATCCAATATTACTACTGAACATGATCCAAAACCAGTCTGTTGTTCTAAATTTACCAAACACAGTATCAATTGTGATACTGGCAACTCTCAAAACATAATTTCAAATCTGTTTGGACTCTAAATAAACCCATAATTTTTTTGAACTGTTGATAAAAGTGCTACATGCTGCAATATGACCCATTTATGTACAAACTTTGAGGGCTCAATTGTTTCACAAAAATCAAGATGCTAGAAAATGTGCGGGTGAGGAAGAACAGAGAAAGAAAAGAATGCCTGCAAGTAAAGGAGAACATCGTCATATGGGAGAATAAGAAAAAAGATGTCCTCCGCACATACGCGCACGTTCCCTCCTTAAACTTACAGTAAGGTACTGTAAGCCAACACAAATCATATCCCATCTTCTAATTTGGGAGCATTTTTTTAGATTGCTTTAGTTCCTGGTCCTTTTGTGGTGTCTGGAGTAGGAGGCGATCTCCAGTCTTCAGACCAAGGATGAGTCTACAGACAGGCCACCAGGAGGAGTTGACAGCCCCCTAGGAGCAAGTGAAGCTAGCAGGAAGGATCATCCTCTCTTGACTAAACTCCCAGAAAAGAAATGACTTCTAAGTAGTGCTTGGCCAGTTCCTGGTAAGATTAATTCCCAGATGAAGAAAACTGGAAATTCAGCAAATAAACAAATACATAAATAAAATAAATAACAGCCAGCCCCACAGTATTCAAACCTCTGAGTAAAGCAAGTCTTTAATCCCTTTGTACTTGACAATCCCCAGCTTCTTAGTTATCAATACTACTCCCCCTACCGAGTCTATATCTGGCAAGTTAGGAGACTTTTCTAACTCATCCTGCCAAGTTGGCTTCCTCTCTAGCTCCCAGTTCCTAAAGGGTGGCCAGGCTCCTCACAAATCACACAACACTGACAGAATTTCTGAAATCATTTCATTCAACTTCTTCATTTAACAAAAAGTCTAGATCACTACTACAGTTGCCTTGGAATCCCAAAGAAATTTACTGCAAGACTTGGGTTCTTGCAATAAGCTCTTCTTCTCCTTACCAAGCATTTCTACTGTGTTACAGCACTACTGAAGAAATGGAAGAATTTGCTATCCATCCATTCATCTATCCACAGCTATATAAAAACACAGGATTTTTATTTACCAAATATCATATGGCTTAGTAGCTGAAGGTATATATTCTTTACCTGCTTAACATATCTCTGATATTAAATTTTCTATATTAAAATATCTAGAGTAGAGGCTGGAGCAGTGGCTTAGTGATGACGGCGCTTCCCTAGCATGCGTGAGTACGCGGGTTCAAACCCCAGCACACATACACAACAAAGTGTCCCAGCAACGAAAGCAACATGAAAAACTCAATAAGATTGATTCTTTCTCTTCCCTTCTCCCTCAATGTCCCTCTCTCTTTAAAAGAGAGAGAGAGAAAGAGAGAGTAGCTTCTCCCTTCCTGACAGAACCCCACTGGATACACCGTTGGAAGGGCATTTAGTCCAAGCCTCCTTACATTACACAAAATCACCCCTTATCATTAAAAACAACAGAGAATGCAACTCAAAGCCTTCACCTGAAATATACAACCCTTCACCTGAAAGCATCAAAGGAAGCTCTTATTAATATCTAGTTTCAATTCTTCCACTTGAGCTGAGATCGCCTGCTCTCAGTCCACAGCCAATGGTGACCACAGACATCCTCTATACTGCCCATAGAGATTTTGTGTCATCTACACATATTGTATGACAAGTGGGCCTTAAAAAGAGAAGAAAAACCCCAGACTACAATCGAGTTCATTATATATTGCTATATAGCAAATAACACAGTTAGTGGCTTAAGTTATTTATGACCTCTATCTCTGTGGTCAGGAATCAGCATGGCTTAGCTGGGTCCTCTGCTTCGGGGTCTATCATAGGTTGCAATCAAGATGTCAGCTAAAGCTAAGAGCCTTATCTAAAGACTCACAGGGGGAAGCCTCTTGCTTCCAAGCTCATGTGACTGATGGCAGAGTTGAGATGCTCCAAGACTTCTAGGCGGTCCTCTCAGTCTTATTGGCCAGAAGTCAGTCTCAGTTGCTTTCCACCCAGGCCTTTCCAACACGGCCCTTGCTTCACAAAAGCATACATGCTGGGAAGAATGGAGAGTCTAACCAGAGACAGAAGGTGAATTCTTTAAAACTAAGGAATTCACTCTCTCAGCCTGTCTTTGAACTGGGACTTTGGTCTTCTTCCGCCTTCAGAATCAGAATGGACAACTATACCAATGGCTCTCCTGGGTCTCCAGCCTGCCAACTGCAGGCCATGGGATTTCTCAGCCTCCATAAATACATGAGCAAATGCTTCATAATCAACCAACCTCCCCCTCCCTCTCTCACTGGTTCTGTTTCTCTGGAGAAGTCTGACCACTACAGATACTACAGAACAGAGAAAAAACAATCTACAAGAAAAGGAATGAAGTAGTGTGGAAAGAGAAGCAGAGATAAAAGATCACGCTGCCCAGGGAGAAGTGTGAGTGGGTATCATGTGCTTATAGTCCCTCAAAAGATCTGGTTATACAGCCTCTTCTTGGAAACTCCCCTGGTTCCTTACAATAAATCCCCTTTTACATAAGCTAGCACAGTGGTTCCAAGACCTACCACCAAGAGTCTTGAAAAAGGTACCTGGAAACCAGAGCAATGCAGTAGGAAGCACTCATCTCTTGCTCAGCTCACCATGATGCCACCAGAAACAAAGCCCCCTGACTTTTCCTGACAAGGTTGTGGGGTCACACCAAGCCCAGATTCAGTTCCCAGCTTTGCCACACACTAGTCATGTGACACTGCTAAGTTACTTCATCACTTCAAGACTTAGGTTTCCTAACCTAATGACACCTGGGATTTGTATGAGAGGCCTTGCAGGTTTGCGCCCTAGTTATTTGGCACAAACCCAGCCCAGGGTGAGGGCTCAAAAATTAGCCATTTCTTCTTCTTATCTATCTTATTGCATCAAAAACCACTATTTTAAGCAATAACAAGGGGCACTTTTAATACAAATTGACACAAAACCCCTACAACAATTTACTTGGCAAGGGTTTCTCTGTTTCAACGTGCTGTTCTCTTCAAAATAAACATATACCAGACTCCACTCCACCACCCGTAGTAGAAATTCAGCTGGACATAATGTATCCTTCAGGAAATTATTCTCAATTTCCAAGAACCCAACCTTTTGAGTTAAAAATCTATGAGCCAAGAAAACAAAACAACATCTTCCAGTGAGTGATATTTAGAGCTCTGGAGTCGGGAGACACAGGTTTAAATGCTCGGCTTCTCTACTGGGTGTTCCTGGGCAAACCTGTTAATCTTTTTAAGCCCCTCTTTCTCATGTTTCCAACAGGGACACTTCATAAGGTTACGGAGGATTACATTAAGATATATAAAGCTCACCACAGTTCTAGAACATAGAAAGTACTAGATAATTGCCAGCTAGCTTATTTTCAATCCTAAAGCAATCAGAAATGTATGTGTTGCACATAATAACATACTAATAATCACTCACTGGCCCCAACTGGTAATTTTGCTATTAACTCATATCAGGCCAATCCTGTCAAGTAGGTTGGAACTACTTTACCTTAAGGCAGTTAGGTAAGAGTCTGAATCTAACTGCAATCAAACTTTCCCCCTAAATACAGGGTGTCCTACATTCCAGTCTGTCCAGGATAGTCCTAGGCATAATTATTAATAGGGTCCTATATCATTCTTGAAAGTGTTCTGGTTTGGAAAATAAATAACATGCTTGCTGTATCTAAATCAAGGTAAACCCTTACATTTTGGAGATAAACTTTTAAAATATTTTTCTTTTACCTCAATGTGTTTTTTTTTCCTTTCTACTTTTTGAAGTGAACTGTGAAAACGTAGTATTTTAGACTCTCAACATACACATTAAGTAGCTTTTCGTACTGTCCAGCCTTGGAGTCATGACTAAGCTGCAGACCTCTATTGTAGAGAACAAGTCACATGAATGAAGAGGGTAGTGCGTAAGTCCTCTCATGCAGCAGCAGGTCCTGTGGTCAGCAGATCCGCGCTGCCCAGCACTAGGGTATAACCATACTGTTAACAGTCCACAGCTCTTTACAATTTAAAATGTGCATTCATATTTGTCATCTAATCCTTAAACACAAATGCCATTTCTTATTCCTCCGTGTTGCATGCACCAGAGACTTGCACACAAGTGGGCGAAAACCTGGAAAGCCAACCCATGTAGCTCAGAAGTTGTCAGACACTCACTCTTGTCCCCACCCAAGATTCCCAATCTGAGTCTTCCCCGGTTTTTTGACTCTCACTATCCATCCACTTCTATGGATATGAAGACCTCGTTTTTGGTCTTGCCCTGGTTTGAACCCTGTCCTCCATCTCCATCCCCAACTCCATCATGCCACAATGCCCTGCTTTATTTATCAGCATTATGAAACCAAAGCCAAAGATGCCCTGGGCATGTTCCTACTGAAGGACAGCTGGCCAGGTATGTCCTTTGCCTAAACTGCCCACTTGGGAATGAGATCAAGACATTATCTCCATTTTGCAGAGGAAAGTGAGGCAGGGAGGCCAAATGACTTACCAATGTCACATTCCAAACACCCAGACTGGAATATGGGTCTTCTAAGTTAGCATCCCTGCTTTTTCTCATTTAGCTGTGCGTTTCAAAATTCAGTGTGTACTTGCAAGGTCTGCTACGTAATTTGTAAGAAAGAGAGAATGCTGGTCCTCTAGTTTGAAAAGCAAGAAGAAATGTTTTCTCCTTTCTTCTTGGGCCTCTCTCCTGATTTATTGGGGTTCTTTTTAATTTACTATTTAACACTGAGTTCCTTCCACACAGGGTACCAACCTTCTAAGGTATCCAGACCCTCAACTACAATGGCCCCCATGGGGCACTCTTCCCATCCATGCCTAGGTCTCTAATGGGGACAGAGAGTAGCAGTGGATACCATGTGCAGGCAGGAAACCAGTGGTCATCCTGGCAAGTGGGACCACAAGGGAACTAAGACTCCAAAGCCCCCATCCCCTGCATGCTCCAGTTTCCCATCACACTTTGCTTACAAAACAGATTCAAAGGTAAAATTAGTAAGAATAACAAGATGGCAACCACAGAAGATTAAACCCCAAGTGCAGGGCATCCCTCAAAGCTTGAGAACCTGCGTAGCCACTGCTCACACAGTCATGAAGCCAGCCCTGAGCACAGGGATCCCTCGGATCTTGTTAAAATGCACATTCTGATTCAGTAGGTGTAGGGTGGCCCTGAGACTGTATTTCTCACCAGTGCCTGCTGCAGGACGCAAAAACTGCTGGTCCTCAGGCTAGAGTCGAATAGCAAAATCCTTCACCACAAGATTTACATTTTAATTTGTTTTTATATCAGAGCCAATTATAGACCTTCTGTTTCTTTATTATTCAAATAAGGTAGCCATGAAAATAGTTGTATTAAATACAAGTCCCCATCCACTGTGTCTTTACAATGTGGTCAGTCCAAAGTAACAAAATCTATTCACAATTATGCTATTCCCCAGCCTGAGTTTAGAGGTGCCACATAGACAGGGGCATGCCAAGGTACTTATGCATATGCCACGGTCACTCAGGTGGCCACAACACAAAGGCTCTTCCTTAAACAGACCATGCTCTTCATGCTCCAAAGGGGCCAGTTGTTGAAAACTATCAAGTAACACTGTCCAGAACAGGAGCTAGGGTCCATTCCTCTTGTAAGAGTGACAGTTAAGTGGTTTGAGTTTTTAAAGGCATACTCTCTCAGGAATGGCAGCAAACTCGAACCGAGAGAGGGTGGCCAAGATTTCTCAGAACTCACAGTATGAGATTTCAGATCACAGAGTCCTCTTTGACGTGAACCCCATATAACACATAAAAAAATGAAGTAGCCAGCAAACTGAGCCTCAGTTTGTTCATTCCCAATACCATGGGCCAATTAACACCCTACCTAACAGGATGGTATCTTCAATCAGATCACAAGGGATAATCAATAGGAAAGTTTGTGAACTACAAAGCACTATTCAAGTCCAAGGCTATTCCTGTCTAACAACCTTTAAAAATGCTATAGGTGACTAATGGTTGTCACATTTCAGTTTCACGTTCTGTAGCTTGCAGGGTGGGTGTTGTTAATGGAACGTACTGTATTCTTTTAAAGGTGGAATGTTACCAGACTGACAAACCTCTTTTATAACCAGAACAAATTGTGCCTACCATTCAGCATTACTTGGAAATCCATCATCAATTTGATTTACACCCAGCTTCAATAAATCACACAAAGTAGACCCTGTGTAGCTCAGCGAGTAAACAAAAGTAAACATTGTGTTTCACCTGCCTTGTTGGCAAGACCCAACGAAAACTCTGGCCACCTCAACTGGAATAATGCCCTTGGTCTCTGGCTGGTTTGGTTATTTTGGGAATCTTTTATGGAATATTAACTTTATTTGCTCTAATTCTCCAGGAAGCCACGTTGGAAGTGCAAGGAAATATAAATGATTAAAAACCAGAAGTGAAAAAAAAAGTAGCCAATATTTGCCGCAACTTTCTTTCCCTAATATCTTGACTGTAATTCTTCCCACATATGGGGCCCCAGTTGCTACTCTTGCTCTGGTTCCAATATGGCTACATTCAACAGTGTGTACACACTGCGGGTTAGCAGGCTTTTTTCACCGTCTGTTGTTTTTCCAGGAATAAACATAAGTGAAGAAATGATACAGGAAAGCAACATTTTAAATCAGTGGCAGAATTTTAAAATGTATGATGTGGCAGTGGGAGAAAAACACGAGGCTCTCTGACCCAGTGAGGAATCAGACACTAACTTTAGATCCAGATTACAAACCAAGTGAATTAGCCAGCCACAAACAGTTAAAAATAAAAATAAAACTCGATGTATTATTTAAAGTACATTAATTTTTAGACCTCCCAGGCTCACAAAATACATTATCTTTCTTAAACCAGGTCTTTACAAGAGACACCACACTTAAGTGACACAAAAGAGTTTTTTAATCCCAATTAGTTTGGTGTCCTTTGTTGATATTATTCTGTTTTTTCTGACCAACAATAATGAATAACCCACAAGCGCTAATGAATAACTAACTCCCTTTGTCTCCAAGGACAGCAGAGCCCAACAAGAAATGTCAGAGCCCCTGAGGTAAAATAAAAACCTTTTATAATGAAAATCTTCTCAATTATATAGTCCTCCGGGTACTAGGAATGTAGAATTGTCTTAAATATTTAAATAGTTGTGTCAAATGTGCTTAAAGTGGGGATCATAAAACTGATTTCCCAGATGCTTTGAAAAATGCATTCCTACCAGTCTAATTACAATGAGTAACTGTTGGAGCAGGAAGCAGGGGGAAATGCTATTATTGGTACAGCATAACTGGGATCCTTTGCCCACAAATCCTAGCAAGGCCAGTAGGTTGCCAACTACAGAATGTCTCCCATGCTCACACAGTGGCTCAGATAAATAGGAACACTCTTATCTCGGCACATTAAAAATTTACATGGAGTAAGCAATCAATTTTAAAACTAATTTCTACTATCTTAGAAATGTGAAGCTAAAGGTAACCTTTTCTCTATTGTAGGACAGAACAAATTAAATATACACTGATGTTGCTGAGAACCAGGGTTCTCGCTGACTATGCAAAGAGGAGGTGTGAGGAATAACTCAGCGATGTTGCATTTGAACAAGAACTCATTATCTGCTTCTAATGTATTTCATAACTCTGTCCACAGAAAGAGCTCAGAAGCAATGACATCTCAGAGTTAATAAGGACACACTTTCACACGTTTTTCCAAATACCATTCCACAAAAAAAAGGATGTGAGATTTGGGGGAAATTGATGAGTTGAGGCAGGTCTGGGGCAGAGAAGCACAAGTGGGCCCAGAACATCTTATTATGCCTGAAAGCAAGGGAAGCTTAATACAAGCATGTTAAAAGGACATAGGAAGGGCTGGAGTGGTGGCTCAGTGGTTACAGCGCTAGCCTGGCATGCATGAGTATATGGGTTCAAACCCCAGCACTACATAGCCAACAAAGTGTCTGAGCAACAAAAGCCACAAGAAAAACTAAATAAAGTTGATTCTATCTCTGTCTCTCTGGCTCTCGCTCTCTCTTTCTCACTGTCCCTCTCTCTTTAGGAAAAAAAAAAAGGAATAGGAACTGACTAGCCAAATTTGGGACATCTGCTAATAAATTCAGAAGAAATGATAAAAATCACTATCAGGCAATCTACAAGGTAGACACTGATTAAGATAAGGGTCATCAATGGAAGCTAAGAATGGCTGCTAGAGAGCAGGGTTTCAAATACTTATTACTGATTAATATTGAGAGGGAAAGTGTCCTTCACAATGCAGTGATCTGGTGATATCACCTTTGCCAGCAATCAAATGTGCCATCACAAATTCCAGGACAAAGAAGCATTCAGTGCTTCCTGGCTTAATGTAACGGGTGGTACACAAATCTCTATGTACGATTCTTGCCTACTGTGTTTAACCTGAATCTAATCTCCAAGAAATAAGCAGACAACCCAGATTGTGGGACAAGATGACCAATGAATGTGAACTTGTTAAAAATATCAACATATTTCGTCACAAAACACAAATGAAAAAAGGCAAGGGAAAAGGGCTGCTGTAGAATAAGAGAGACCAGAGAGATGACAACCAAAAGCAATGCATGATTTTTGATTTGATTCTGGTCAAAAGACCAAAAAAAAAAAATGCTACAAAGGACATTTAGATTATAAGTGAAAAAAGAAAATAATTTAATTTCTAAACAGTAAGTAGAATAAAATAATATAAAATTAATTTGAATATGGACTATATTTAACTATATTCAAGTAATACTGCTGTATCAGTTAAATTCCTTAGCTATGATGAATATGTTCTGTTTATATAGTATGAGGGATGCCTACTTAGAATTTGGGGGTGGGGAGATGTCACCGTGTCTACAGATTACTTTCAAGTGGGGTTCAATGCACTTGAAAGAAATAAAAGTAGCTGAAAAGTAAAATAAAATATACTATAATAGAACATAATATAAAATAATGTAAGGCAAGAACAAAAATTGAAAAAATATTCAGAACCAAAGGCTGAATTTTACTTAACTAGCTTGTATAATAACTAGCTAATTAAATGGGGGATAGCCAGATGGGGGTCCTAGAAAAACTGCTTACAGGAGACAGATTTGTAGATAACCGTCTTTTTGTCTTTTGTCCTTCTTCCTTTCTCCTTCACCCTTCTCAGAAGGCAGATGTTGGCAGAGCTGGAGTGAGAGGCAGCCACTCTGAAACTCTGTGATCTTGCCCCCTACCCAGTGGAGCTGCCAGCCATTAGTAGCAAGCACCTACCCCAGCCTTCTCTTTGTGTTAGAAAAATAACCTCCTATTATGACCAAAGTTCCCAAATGCTCTCAATTTATGGTGTGCTTAGTGTCTTTTTTTGCTTCATGAAATTTTTTCATGGTGCCCCTAGGCCAAAAGAAACACCTAACAGTTGCATGTATTAAGTAGCTAGGTGTCAACATTTAATCGCATTTATGTACTAACAACTTATTAGCTGTTTGAAAAAAATCATACACATAAATTAAAAGTAGTGCTATTATCTAATTCTTAAATAACATCAATTGCTAATGGGATGTATGTCCCGACTGTGCACTCGACACTTCTCAAACCTTGGGGTAAGAATGGATACGACCACCCTCATCACTTATTTCACTTAGTATTTGATACTTTTTTTTTCTAGAAAGAGGGGACATTGAGAGAGAAGCAGTCTTTATTTAGCTTTTCATGTGACTTTCATTCCTTGGACACTTCACTGTGTACGTGGTGCTGGAGTCCCAACTCGTGAACTCACGCATGCCAGGCAAGCGCCCTAACCGCTGAGCCACTGCTCCAGCCTAGTATTTGCTACTTTTAGTTGTTGTAAAATATAAATAACATAAAAATTTACCATCTTAATCATTTTAAGTGTACAAATCAGGTCAATATAGTCACGCTATTGTATAATGATCACCATTACACATCTATCTCCAGAATTTTCCATCATTCCAACTGAAACTCAGTATCCATCAAATACCAATTCCTCGTTTCCCTTTTCCCAACCCCTTGTGCAAGCACCATTCTTTCTGTCTACGAATTTGACTCTTCCAAGAACTTCATATATTAGGAATCATCCAATACTTGCCCTTTTATAACTTGGATATTTCATTTGGCATAATTTACTCAAGGGTTTTCTGTGTTGTAGCAAGTGTCAAAATCAGCTTCCTTTTGTAAGGCTGAATAATATTCCATTGTATGCTTATACAATATTGTGTTTAACCATTCATCCAGTGATGGACACTGGCCTCTACCTTTTGGCTATATGGAAGGTGCTGTCATGAAAATGGGTGTACAAAGCACTTGCTTTTTTGCAACTATTGAAAATGTATCTTTGCAGAGATGAGACATTACGAAAAGGAACATAATAAAATTTACTACTGAAACTGTCAATTTCCTCAAGCTAGTAGTTTTCCTGATGTTCAAAGGATGTCATGAATCCTTATATTCCCTTCAAAATTTAAAATGTCCTGTGACTCCTCAAGTTCTCTGTGCTACACCAGTGACCTTGATGCACCATTTGGGAACCACACCACGTGATGTTAAAATTGGAGTTTCTTGCATTTCCAGTGGAGCAGATTTCACTCCTTAAGTAATATAAACATAGCTATCAAATGTGTAATTCTCATGAGGCTTCCCCTGGACAGTCTCACCTGTAAGTCAGATGCTCATCTGTGTGACAAGCCTTAGGTGGCTTAAATTTTCTGTACGCTGCTTTACCATGCTCCTAAGAGCTGGCACAATCACTCCTGAGGCTCAGAAGATGCATTTTCTTATCCACCATGTAAACTGCACCTTGTCACAAGGCAATAATACTACAAGATAATGGGTCACTTTGTGCATCTAATTGGACCATCAGGTGCTCAAATATTTGGTCAAGCATTATTTGGGATGTTCCTGTAAGGGTGTACTTGGATAAGATGAACAATTACATCAGTAGACTGAGCAAAGCAGACTGCCCTCCATAATGTGAGTGGGCCTTGTCCAATCAGTTGAAGGCCTAAATAGAAGACAAGGCCAACCCTGTCCCCACGTAAGGGCGAATTCTTTCATTCCTGTTTACCTTTAAACTGGAACTTCAGCTTTTTTCTTGTCTTTGGACCAAAACTGAAATACTGGCTCTTCCTGGGTCTTCAGCATGCTAGACTTCACACAGAGGCCACACCATTGGCTCTCCTGGTTCTCAGACCTTTGGACTCAGACTAGAATTAAGCCATATACTCTCCTGGGTCTAAGTTTGCCAATTTACCCTGCAGAGCTGGGAACATGCCAGCCTCCATAATCCTGTGAGCCAATTCCTTCTAATAAATCTCTTTATATATACACATTTATAAATGTATATATATATAAACATACATCCTGTTATTTCTTTTCTGAAGAGCCCCAATTAATAGTCCCACAGACTTACATGTTCTACCACTGTCCTCAAAATAGACCCAAGCTCCTTGGCATCTCATTCATGATCCTTTACTTGCCTTCTGCTTATCCCTCTCCAGCCCCACTTCTTACCAGTCTCTGTACACTAAACCTCAGATTTTGAGTGTGCTTTTCTCCCAACCCAGAATGAGTTCTAGACAGCCTCCTCTATGCACACATGTGCCACACTCATGCACACACACACAGAGTACATACACTCTGCACGCCTGCAAGGCCACCTCCTCACACTGCAGGTGTGTGCCTAGATAGCTTATGCTCCTCCCAGATTCTCCTATGGAGCACAGGCCAGAAGCCCCTCTCCACAGTTACATATACTCTGAGTGTACACCTATCAGAGCCCTTACTGTGTCTTTATTCTAACTGTCCATATATTTGCCTGAATTCTCCAATAGCTTGAGGGCAAGGACTAGGTTTTATTGGCTACTGTATTTCCAGAACAGTGGCTCATCCAAAAATACATGCTCAATAATTATTTGTTGAGTAAATGATCAGATGAAGGCCAAACAGTCCCGTATCATCAGCTACTGTCCTAATTTGGGAACTGTCAACCAAAATTCAAAAGGGACACATTCTGCTATTTCCGGCATCATCCAGACCACTGATGGCATCCAAGCTCTAAAGTCAGGAGGAAAAATAATAGAGTATCCTCAGTTCTTTACCCTTACCCATGCACACCCCAACCGTTTGAATCCCAAACAAGCACTGTGAGCTAGCAAGCTGAGCAAGGAGCCAGAAAGCCACAAGGAGAAGCAGGAAGCAGCACTGTTTTCTACATGCATTCCAAGGTGTATTGACCCTGAGAGTTCACTATCATTTAAGTATCTGAAGTATTTTTTAACCATGACTATAATTATAGCCATGTCTGGTGACCATCAAAGTAATATTCCCAAACTCATTGCTGGCTGGTGCCCTTGAAGTTATTTATTCTTTCTAGACCTAGTTCCCTTATCGGTAGATCAGCCCCAGCATACAACCCAGGGCTGTTGTGAGGAATAACTGAGACTCTGCATTGGAAAGCGGTCTACACACTGCCTGACACATGCTGAGTTATACTTTAATAAATGCAACTTATTAATATTATCACCATTATTATTGTCAGTCAGCTTTATAAACACAAGTACCTAGGAAAGCAAGCTACAGTTCACTAGTCAAGCATGAACTGAAAGATTTGACTGGGCCTCAGCCCGTGAAAACTCAAATACTGGAGTTTGATATTATGGAATTAGCTTGCAGTGCAATGAACATAGCAACCTAACAATGACAGAATTATTATGGATAAAGCCCCCAGGGAAACTTTTTCCTATACTAAACATCAGTACCTCTAAGAAATGAAACAACTCAAAACCAAATCTAGACCAAATATAAATATATTTTAAAAGAAGAAAATAAAAAAGCTACACGTGTATTTAGTGCTGTGCTTTTCTTTAAAGCTCCCCATTTACACTAACTTCTCCATACACAGAAATACACAGACACTAAGACAAACAACTCTTTGGCTACTTGCCTGATATAAATCATTATTCACCTTAATTAACTGGGTGAGTGGCTATTCAGAACAAGACTATTAATTCTATTTGGTGGTGTAAGCACTTTTAATAAAAACATTTTAAAACTAAATGCTAAAATACCTTAAGGAATATATCATTTTGCTGTTTTACATAGCAAAGCTATATTTTGCTTGGGATACGTGGTCTTTCTAGCCTAAATACACATACCATCTGCAATATAACTTCTTTAAGTTAACATCAGTTTCTAAAGAGAGTATATCACTCAAAAAATTTTTTACTCTTTAATTTAAAATATGTGGTAATTCAAACATTCTTTCTACATTTCAAATTAACCAGGTTTTCTAGTTCTCCACAAGTACAAAGTATATCTTTTCATTATTCTCTTACAGCTTGCTTCCCTGTTACTACTAGCTATATTGTAAAAATTATAGGTTTTGCTGTTAAAATAATTTTTATTATCATTTACAGTTACTGATTCCTCACTTAATTGGTTATTAAAACATTCTTCCTTTTTTAATCCTTCTCATTCCAAACACCTCCTTTCTTCCAGCACTTCTAACCCCAGCGTTAATTGCAGTTCCAGTCGCCCCTCTCATCCATGGCCTGCAGAATCCAGCCCCCAAGGAGCCAGCAGAGCTACAGGTATCCATAGGACAGGATCTTTCTAAACTGGCTCTGGCCCTTCTGCCTCCACCACCCAACCCTACCTCCCTATTTCAGATCTTTCTATCTCACTTTCCACTCTGTTTCACAGTCCAGTGAGGTGTCCCTTGTATGTTCCCAGCACTCACCCACACACACTCCTTACCCAGCAAGCTAATATATTATGAGACCATGAACTTTGACCCTGACACTGAATTATCTATCTTCCTATGGCAGGAAAGAGACTGTGGGGAGAAAAAGTTTCCACTTTGTAAAAGATCCCAGAAAGACAATCCTACCTTTCCCAGGATTTGGAGGAAAAGGGTTTCCGAACTCTTGCTGCTTTGGCTTTAATGTGTGTGACCCTGACATGCCTCCAGCCTGGGTGACATGGAATCGTGGCTTCCCATTGGTGAGCACTTGTCTCCTGGGACTCAGGGCGGGAAGGTGGATGGAGCTCTCAGCCAGGGTGTTCTGAGGAGCCATCCCTCCTCCTGAGGGCATCTTGAGATGGAGACTGTTAACAAGGCTTCCAATAGCGGGGCCTGGTGTGCTGCCACAGGACGAGGGGCCAGGAGTCCCCGAGTGGGCTCGGATGGGAGGAATATGTTGGCCACTGACCATCCCATGCCCCTGTGGGGTTCCTGATGTCCGGTGGAGACTCATGCTGCATGACCTTCCATTCATTCTGAAAAACCTGTGGCCAGGATGGTCAAATATCCAATGGCACTAATGACTCCTTTCAGGCAAAGTCCAATAAGTTATCCATGGTGTGGGTTATAAGCCTGTTTAAAAAAATAAATGCAGGCATTTTTAAAAGTAAAAATGAAAACAAAGTACAGTGAGAGTTTTCAACCTCTGTAGCATTCATATCAGGAAGAAAAGAAGCACTCTTAGCAAAATGACCTTTTATGTAGAATGAAGTCATCAAATACAAGGCTATTTGGCAAGTACTCTCCCCTCTGTATTCACAGTAGACATGGACGATGGATCACTACCTCGTTTTGTTTGCCACTGAGTCCTTCTTAGTATAGTGCTCTTGGCAACTATGACCAAACTAGTGGTGCCAGCTTGAAAAATGAAACTTATCTTGTTCCCTTAAGGATCTGTCCATACTAATTTACTATTGTACAGTGAGTTTTAGAAAACGCAAACGTACCACCTTCATGAACTGTGAGACAAAGTCTACAAAGGTCCCGGTAAACACACGCAAAGCAGACATGGCCTCTAAACAAGGTAATGGGGACATTACGCCATCTCTGATTTTCAGTCTAAGAGCAATCTCTTCACAGTCCCTAGATTTACAAAAGATTAAAGTCTAGACCTGAGAATATTGCAAAGGTTTCACATATCCTTATATTCAAACATTCACAGCAGCCTTTGGTTCTCTATGGATGCTGCATTACAGTTATAGAAAGAAAATCAACACTACAATATTCTAACCTCCATTAAGCTCCTAGAAAAAGTGAAGACTGTGCAAGACACATTATGGAAAGCACAAGGAGGGAACAAGGAAAGAGCTGTAAATATGAGCTGTCCAGTATGTTCACAGTGCAAGACGTACTGGACATTGTCCATAGTCTCAAGAAGCTTTCTACGGGAGAACCTCGAGAGGTACTGACATGAGCCCGGGAAACATCCATCCATATGTAATGTTAGTTCTCCATTGTTCTTTCCTCCCCTGAACAAAGTACACGGGAGACAGTGGCCAAGTGCCACAGTGGTGCCTCTAGTTCAAATGTATGATAGACACATTTATAATCTGTCTTTTATAGAGACAACACTGTCATGGAAAGACGCCAAATTTGAACAAACACAGCCAATAAGGAAGGCATGTAAAGCAGTAGCATTCACAGATCTTCAACTGGATGATTCTCAATTTTTTTGTGGGATCCACTCAAGATCTGAGCCAAATATTTTCAACTCACTCACCTCCAAAACAAATGACTCCACAAATCATCAAGGAAAGAATATCAAGGTCAGAAAACTTCTTGGGAACTTTTCTCTTTTAGTGTTTCTAGGAAGTCAAATATATTTAAGTTTCAATTCAAGCGCTCACTATGCCTCCTGCACAGCTTACCATATAAGCCTATGTTGTAAAACTTCAAAAATAATTCAAAGATAGAATAAAACTTGGAATGTTGCCTCATTTTCACCAATTCTCTATTTTACTAAGAATGCCATTGGTCTATTACATTTAACATTGTCCTGCCATCAATCCTAGAAAACACTTAAGAGTACTCCTCCAAGTCAGGTTTCACTCCCTCCCTCCCCTGCCCTACAATCCCCATGAATGGCCAAGAAGTTCAGTTACGCAAACTGAATGATTCATTTATGGAAAAGTAAGAAATAGACCCTGATATCAAACTGGTTGTAAGATTTTTTTTACACTGGAAAGATTCCAGTGTCTTTTTTGTTGTGTCCATGTAGAAGAAATAAAATGTATTCCCCCAGTCTGCTGATTCATTAATTGATCGTGAGCAAGAGTCATTTAATGTCTCTGCTTTGCCAGATAAAACTGGCTATCTATTCTCCACTCATTGATAAAATTGTGTTTTCTGAGCGCTCTGAACCCTACAAAAGAAAGCACTTATTCAGTACCTACCAAAAAAAAAAAAAGGCAAAGAAATGTGTCATATTGGCAATTTTTTAAAAATGAATAATTGTTCAACATGACTGGAAATATGAGTCACTAAGACCATGGTCCAAGTGACAAGTGTCTGCAGATTTGCAGACGGTGCCCATATCCAGGTTTTTAAAAGGAGTCATTTTTAAGGGAGTCATTTTTGGCAGAAAGATCATATACAGGCAGGAATTCTCATCAGAAATTTGGATAAAAACACCTAAGTAAATACTTAGCATTAGGTTCAATCATTAAGAAGGTGAGTCTGCAAGAAAGGAAAATAATTAAAGTGCTGAGAACTTAAGTATCAGGCACTCACACCTGTCTGACTTGCACTGATTTTTTTTATATAAATTGCACTGCTGTTTTAAATAGCTTTAGGTTGAAAGTAAAAACAACAACAAGATGTACTTAAATTTTATTACTGAGAAAGCAGCAGCCAGAAAGTAAAGTGACTAATTCCATGAAGAAAAAGCAATAGGTCAATGGCATGTGAGCAGAGCAAAACCTCAAGACAAAACTAAACTATGAGAATTATGTCTAAAATTCCAGTTGTCTTCTTAATCATGGCAACAGATTTTTCAAGCATTAGATATCAGAATGTAAAAATAAAATTTGCTCATTTGTATTGTAATATTTTGTATATTCCTTGGTGAAGCCATATGATAAGGACAGAATTTTAAGTCCACATGGTAACAAAAAGGAAGAAATTGCTCAATTTTAAGCAAGACACACGCTCACAGAGTCAGAGTGAAAAGAGCACTCAAAAAGTCAAGATGCCCATGTTCTACTCCTGAAAAACCATTCGTAACTTCTCTGGCCTGAGAGCTTTTCATCCATAAAAGGTTGAATATAATCACTGTGCTCTCTTGACATTGTTATTCCAGATTATTTAGATATGAAAAATTAACAAAAATATCCACTGACTGTAATCAAGAAGAAATATGTAGATTCTACACTTATGACACTTGAATCCAGGGCAACTGGGTAGACATGGAAGCAAAAGCAATGTGAGCCTCTACCAGCTCCATCAAAGCAAGAGCAGACAAGAAGGTTCTCCTGCCAACAGTGTGCAGAAAGACAACACTAACCAGGAAAAATGAGTCCGGGCTTTGCAAAGAAAGTAAAATAAAAACTAATCAGTAACAAAAACCTAACCAGTGGAATTCCATTGGAAAAGCCTCTTTCTATTCAATAACTTGTTAAAATTCTCCATTATATTTTCCTCCTATCTTCCACCCATCTACTCTACCCCAAGCTACCAACACACACAAAAAAAGAAGAAATAGACATGAATGAAAAAGAAAAGGCAATGAACATTTAGAAGTATAAATTTAGTGTATTTTAGATCTGACATATTGACACATTCATATTTTTATACTCCATTGGATCACACAATGAAAATGTTCATTCTGCTAATGAGTCAACACGAGAGTTAATAAATCTTTCCTCTTGACCATTTTCAAACTCTTAAAACACACTTCTGTAAATCAGGTCAGGGAGGAAATGACTTAACCCCTAAGGAAACTAAAGCACAAAACTAATAATTCCACTATTTCTCTGGAAAAATATGACTTTAATCAAAATATAAAATCATAACCCTACATTCTACCCAAGGTTTCAGGTACTGTTCCTTGTGGATTAAGAGATTAAACAAATGAAAGCAATGTTAACTCATCCATTCCAGAAAATTCCAAAAACACAGAATCCATAATGCCTATTTACAGCCAAAGGCCCCTTCTTAGTAAATATCATTAATAGACTCATCTAGAGTCATAATTCATCTGATGAGCCAGTTAATTATTAATTTTCATACATCATTTCATTTCCTTAGGCTACATTTAGCCTCTGTTACATTTTCCATTCCTTATGCCACAAGCATTTCTTACCCTGCGCACAAAAACTGATAATGAGGCATAAAATACTGGTCAGGAAACAAACAGCTCCAGAGTCTTTATATATGTATATATGTCTGAGCTGTCTAAAGTAGAGTTCTTATTGATTCTCCTTTTCCCCACTTTGAGTTAATGATTGTATAATTTCATTAACACTGCCTTTTCAACTTGACTGCCTTGATCATTAATAGGTCCATGCTATTCCCATGAGCTTCTCTTATTACAGCTTTTGTAACCAGAAGAATATAGAAATGAAAGCCTATTGATAGATAATGTAAGTTATTCTCACGCACAGCTACAGTGTGAAGCACATTTTGCAATTCAATCAAGGACAGATAGAGCTGAATGTTCTTAGATCCCAGGAGTTCATTTTAATAAGCAGAATGTACCTTGTCCTAACACAGGTGACTGACTCCTCAGAAAAGATTGTATAAACAAAAACCAATCATGTAAGTCATTTTATTGGCAACAATATAAACACAGCTATATTAGATGTCACCAATAAATCAAAATTATTCTTGTCTGCAATTTTAACAAGACGAAAGTGCAAACATGTGCCTGTGAAGCTGGAGGATATTGTGAAGGAAATGTATTGGATGTGTACAATATCATTTCTCTAAATTGAAAGTGGAGGATCCCATATTATGATATAGTAACCCACGGAAAGGTATAGTTGATCATTTCTGTGGATTCATAACTTTATCCAGTAAAACAGACAAATTCACAAATTGACAAGAGAAATGACACAAAAACAGAGCTAAATTCCTCCCTATTGACATGTGGAGCAGAAATTCAAGGAGTTTAAATAACTCGTATGTATGGACCCACTCACTCCAGTACTCTCAAGGTCTCATGTTGGTGACTATTAAGAATATTGACATATTTATTCTGAGAACCAAAATGTATAGATGTCACTCAAGCAATACAATCACCAATAAGATAAGATCAAAGAAGTTTCATTCTCAGTTACATTAACTAAAAATAAGACAAACTAGTGTTACCTCCAGAGACTCTATACCATTCTTCCAAAGACTCCTCAGAAAAAAATGGAAATGAATGTTATGGATCTTATCTAAAAGAAACCCTGGCTTTCACTCATTTGTGGATTCTAACCCTTAGCTGATGTATTTTACCTTTTATTTTTATATTTTGTAAAATGTTCTTAGAAATGGAAATCTTCCCTGAGTATATGGAGTGAAAAATCTGGCAGTACCATTTTAAATTTAAATTAATAGCTATGATATTAAAATACAAGCAGGAAGGGTCAGGGTGTAGCTCAGTAGTAGAGAACTTGCCTAGCACGCATGAGGCCTTGGGATCAATCCCCAGCATCATCACCAAAAAAAAAAAAAAAGTAGTACATTTGGACATGGGACAGTGGGACAGGACAGGACAGAAGAAAGGAAGAGGAAGGGAAAGGGGAGAAGGAAATAGAAAAAAAGGAACAACCAAGTCCAGTTCAGGAATTTATTCCAGTCAGTCAATCCTAACTTAAAAAGCAGCATTGAGAATCACACACAATGATAGTGATTACAGATTGCTGGAAGAAATTCAGAACCCTCAGGAAAATACTGCTGGAGGGCAATTTTAAAAGTTCAATAACCTCTCTTAGAATCCACTTTCCACACTTCAGTGCATCTATATAACTCTAATATCCTCCTCGTTTACTAAATGTCACTCATTTTAATAGCAATTACTTAGAAGTGTTTCACTTACTTTGCCTCAGTCATTAAGTCATCAATGAGTACGGAAAGGTCTAGGAAGCTGTGGCCCTACCAAGAATGACAAAGGAAAGGGGGATAATTAGGGATTTCTCTTGATCAACCAAAAGAAATCTTACAAAATGAGAATGAACTTGGAACCAAAAAGACTTTTAGGCTAACCAAATAAGTTCAGAAAGGTAACCACACCTCAATCCAGTCTAGGTCTGAATATGCTATAAGCTCCTGGACCAATCTTGAACAAAGTGTTGTCTCTACAGCAGCGTTTATCAAACTGGACGCAACCCACTGGTGGTCCAAGAATCATTCAACAGGCAAAATATTTTTCCACATTTTTATTGGTACATAATAGTTCTAGATAATGATAGGATTTGTTGTCACATATTTGTAACAAAATTTTAATTAAATAGAACCAATTATAACAAAACAAGTTAACAAGAGTGTATCAAATGTATATTAACAGTCAAGTATTGTCTTATTTCAGTTATTTGTATGTATACATGTCTTCATATCTGTATGTAGACAATGTGCTCTGGGTAAGACAAAATTTGTACATTATAGTGGGTTGTTACAGTCAGAACAGAATGCCACTGTTATAAAATCCTCTGGACTCTTTGCCTACCCAAATAGTTAGAAAGAACAGTTTTAAGTGTAAAAAGAGTTGAACAATTGACATCAAATAAATACCAAAATGGGGATGTAATGAAGGAAAGATCTAAGTCTGATATTTTAGCTTTACAAAATATAAAGATTAAATAATACAAAGCCACATTTCTACCATTGCTCTCACTGTGCATTTTTCTTGATAATCGTGCTCAATAAAAAATAACTGATCAACTGACCAACAGAATCAACATCAAAATGTCTGACAGTTTTCGATCTTCCTCACTGCAGAGTGTAGATGACACCCCTTGGTTTTAAATCCTGTTCTTAACAATACAAAAGAGGGAAAAGTTTAACACACAACCGTCTTTGAGCCCCAAGTTTTTCAAAATGTGTTCTTGATGTGAGTTAACCATCAGATCCTGAGATGAGGAATTTGAAATGGAAAAATGAACACATTCCCTATGATGTCACCACTGAATTAATTACCTGAATTGCAGAGAGTGAGTACCACATGGCCATGGTTTCCAACACAAAGGTTTCTTCAAAAATATAAAGGCAAAGTAACTGGCTGAAGATTTTTTCTTTAAAAAGAAAATCCTGACACAAAGATATTCATGGGTAGTAAAATATGTAAGATGAAAAGAACATTCTCTGTTATTTGGTGTATAGAGCCTACTATTTGGTCCACATGAATAGCTATTTGCACAGTTAAAAATCACAATCCTCTCAAAAGGATAATACACATCTACCTATGGAAGTAATAAAATTTAGTAATAATAAAATTTAGCATTCTCTAAACCAAATATTTAAGCATATTAAAGCATCCCTATCACACATGTAAAATAGTGATTTCTTTCCTTCAGTATATTTATTGCTTAAAGACAACCAATGCAACTATTTTTAGCTGTTGGTAGACAGAAGTTTTATACAAGTTAAATTATGTTCACTGACATCAGTGTAGAAGTATGAATGTCCACAACAATGACTAGGCTTCTAACCAACATGACAACATATTTATTAAAAAAAAATTTTTTTTCAACTTCTGTGAATGACTCAGCCAAGTTACAGACAGAAGTGGAATCTATTGGTCATGCTGGAAAGGTTGGGAAAACATTAATCCATTTCTTTACACAGAAGAATAACAAAAATTCATACAGAGCCTGGCATCTGGTTGGTTCTCAGTACAATATTCAGTAGTACTTGGAATCAAACTTCACAGATCTAGCTCAGGATTGCAGAAACAACTGAGATTTAGAAAGTCTGATCTGCCTATCTAGGAGCCTAGGACAGGGTCAGATCTTGCACTATGATCCTATCTGCCCATCTGCGGTTCACCAAGGCTTGCTGTCCCTGAAGGAATGTGCAGCCTTTCATGTTCTTAACCTAGAAAAGATCATGTCAGACAAAAACAGCCCCACTAGCTTTCTTCATCTCAAATCTGCCCTCGGCTACTTAGAGCCTTCATGATTTCAAGCTTTACAGACAAATCCCCAGATTTTTTCCCCAGGTAGAACATGTTTGGATCTTTATTTCTGTCCATCCTACATCTTACCTTAGAGTTTACCTTAATAGTCTTTCCCCTCCTTCCTCCTTTTGTCCTCTTTTCCCCAAAAGCCAGATCCTACCTACTCACCCTCCAAGTTCTCCCCAAATGCCCACCTAGGCCCTCCCCTGACCTTTTGTAAGTCTCCACATCTCTGATCAGTAAAATGGGGATAAGTACACTTCTGTGCATAGTTTATAACATTAGAGAATGATAAATGAGAAAATGCACCACCCCACGTACTTAGCACAAGACCTGGAACATGAAAGGACTCAATAAACGTAAAATATTTTACTCTACACATCTCTCTTTTAACATTCATACCTTTCTACACTGCATTAGAGTTATTTACCTATGCTACATCTCCCCATCTAAATTGTAATTTCATTCATTTTTTGGAGTTACTTCTATCTTTGAACTCTTCCCAACCCTTACATTTACGTAGATTGTTTTATACTATATGTATATATTTCCCCACTACTTTTATCATACATCTTTTAATACTACATGTTCATATATTAATTGTATCCATATTATTAATATTGTAACAACCATTTACACTGAAAAATGGTACAATTTAAATATATAATTATTGCCTACATTTATTATGTATTGCCTGAATAAATGAAATATAAATGAGATGTGACCGTACAGTTATGAGTCCCATGCTCTGTGGCTTATGGAACCAGTTTAATTATAGTTCCATGTTTCTCAATCTATTCCTCCTCATCTACTCCTTTCTCTTAATAGGAAAAAAGCGGCATAAAAATTCCATTACGTGGGGCTGAGGATGTGGTTCAGTGGAAGAGAGTTTGCCTAGCATACGTAAGGTCCTGGGTTCAATCCTGAGCACAGAAATAAATGGAACTTTTATTATGCTTTTCTGGGCAGGCATATTATTCTTGCTTTTAGTTTAGCATACTGGTGAATAATGAAAAATCTTAGCTAAAAAATACAAAATGAATAATCAGTGCAGTACTCAGCCCAGGCTTCTTTTGCTGTGGAGGATCAAGGCCCTCACCGAGAAACTGCCCAATGCATTCTGGGTTGTCAAGGTGGAAGAAGCTCCTCAGTGTTTTCCTGCTCACCTACATGTGACTGAGGTCCTATCAGACACGTCACTCATATCTGTTCAGACTCCATAACCAGGCTATCATCAAGATATAGATATAACTTCTGTTTTATTAGTGTTTTTCCCTAATTCTATCATAACAAGCAATGCCTGACCAACTAATTTCTACAAGTCTGTTACCATGATTTTTAAAGGGTAGTCTAACTTATTTGACCTATTAAAACTCTGTGTCAAGCAAAAGAAGTCAGACCCAAGAGGTCATATTGGATTATTCCATTTACATAAGGGTTGAAAAACAGAACAGGAAAACATATATTAGAACTGAGGGCGGTGATTACTTAGAAAGAGACAGCAACTACAATGGTGCATGAGACACATTTTTGGTGTGTTGGTAACACTATATATATATATCTTGATCCAGGTGCTATTACACAGGTGTATTAGTTTGTGAAAAATCATCAAGCTTAAAATATGTGAGCTCTCCTGAACAGACATTTTATCTCAATTTTTAAAAAATGACTTGTGTCAACTCTGTCTAAAGTAATTGGGAAACTAGGAACTCCTGGAAATTGGGCATCTTTTAATTCGACTACATATTAATGTCATTTTAAAAATTTTACTATGACTCATCCTCATTGAATGAGAAGGGCACATGTTTTACTTCACAGACTTCCTATATGTTCTGTTTTTTCTCCAATATAGATTGAGTCTATGAACCAACCAAATAGAAAGAGTTAAAGAGTTAAGCCCTGTAGTTCCACCTTATTTACAATATAACATCCTCTACAGAAAATAATTACAGAAACACAGGAAATGACTTCTCCAGAGATGAGAATGTGCATAGGATACTGCTTCCTGAATTATCTCCTTCAAAAGTACTCCCTCTATCATCTGGGAGAATTGCAAATTAACATTCCAACTCCAAAGATCAATAACTACAATACAAGAGTCAAAGCTAGAAAGAATGTCCTCAGGCTCAATTTACTAGCAAGAAAGAACACAGAGGAAAAAAGGAACACTGAGCTCTCTTCTGAAACCATGGAAAGACTACTCTCTACCATAAAAATGAAAGCTGGGCTGACACAAAACATGAATTTGATTTTATTTAACCTTCCTCACCCTACCTGATTTGGCCCAGTAGGAATTTCATCCACCAGGTAAACCCTGAAATCTATCCAAAAAAGAAAAAGAAGTTATTTACTATTTGGAATAATGATAACTTTATCCCAAGCAAACCAACCAACCCTAAGTATTCAATCTCCTCTAACCTAACTACTATTAAGGAACTTGGATGGAATCAGGGAAAAGATAGCCTACAGTAAACCAAAGAGAGGAGTTATCACAGCAGCAGTCAGAATTAACTATATACACTCAAGGAGGGCTGAATCCTCCCAGCGAGAAAGGAAATAAATTAATAAAATAGTGATAAGGAAGAATGTTTTAGAAATAATGGAAAAGAAATGTCCCCACCCTCCCTTTTTCAGGTAAACTTCAGCTTGTTCTCAATTGCAAAAACAACATACAATATCACGGACTTCTGTCTCTAGATGGCTTCAAAATTTCCAGGAACAGCCTTCATTGTTTTTCTGCAAACTTTTGCAATTTGCACCTGCCTTACTGGAAGCAAACTTGGAGGGAGAAAAGGAGGAAAAGGTAGATTTAAGTCAACACAAATCAAATTTGCACCAAAAAGAAAGAAATCCCTTCCCCAGTTTAGTTTTAAAAGGGAGGTTCCGTGGGTAGGGAGACAGGGGAAAGGGACTTCTGGCTGCCTCCCAAGGCAGAAATCATGACTCATCAAAGCCTTCAGAGGGGACAGAAGAGACTTTGCATTTGTCTTGAGTTCACCTTCAGGCCAAGAAATGCTCTCTGAACTGAGAACTAGGAGCCTTAAATCTTTGTCCAGGGTCTGCGAAGACTGACAGTGAGATGTTGGGCAATGTCTCTGGGAGTAGGTTTCCTCATCCAAGGGTCATCACCAAAGTCCCCTCTAGCTCTAACAGTTCAGTCCTTGAGACTCCAGGCCCCATAACCTAAGGGGAATTGGTCCACTGGGGGGAGCTGCAGAACTTTCCACTCCTCACCAACTCCAGGGCCCTGGGGCCCCAACTCTCAGGAGATGCTGACTGATGTTCTGAGAAAGTGGGCTGTAGGGAATTAGGGAGAGGGTGTAGGGTCCTTCTCTTCGTAAAAGGGGGGAGTGATTGCGGGAGACCAGTCCTTATTGACGCTGCTCCCTGCCATTCCGGAAGTAATCTCCTTACCCTCTGTTCCAGAGATGAGGGCCAGCTGATGCCAAGAAAGCCTGGGAGGAAGGGTGAGGCTTCTCGAACAGCAGAGCCAGGTTAGGTGCTGGGGGCCTGAGAGCCAGTGGGCCACTGGAGAGATGGAGGAGCCAGACAGAAGTGCAGCCCTCCTTGGTTCCTTACCCCTAGCTTGGCCGGCCAGGGTCCTAGGCCCAGGCCCCCCAGGCTTCCTGGCGCAGAGTGAGGGTCGAGTCCGGAGGCGGAGGCGCCGGGCCGCGGGGGTGCGCGTTGCCGCGACCCCGTCACTCCCCCCGCCTCCGCCCCTAACCCTGGGCCCAGTCCGCGAGCGAGCGAACGCAGCAAAACAAAACAAACTCGTGCCGGCTTCCTGTTGTGCAACGCAGTCCGGAGTAAGTCGCGGGCTGAAAGGGCGCCGCCGCGGGCCGGCAGCTAGGAAACCGGGGCGGCGGGGACCCGCGCGCTGCCCGGCCGGGCCAAAGCCTGGAACCTGCGGGAGCCACCGCCGGGCTCGCTGTACTCGGGAGCACAAGCCCCGCACTCCCGCCCTGAGTCTCCCCACCGTGAGAGTGCGTTCATCCCAGGGTGTCCTTTCGCTTCGACTCCTACACACCTCTAACGACTCTAAGGGCGCGACTTACGGATCCAGAAAACCTTTCCCCAAAGTTTCTCCCTCCAGGTACCTAACTGAATCATCCATAGGATGACAAATCCACCGGGGCCAAGATTTCCAGACACTGGGTGACTTCCTTGTCCCCGAGGTGACTTGTCAGCTCCAATGAGTAACTTGGAATTGTCGCTCCGGGCAAGGTGTGCGTCTAGGACAGAGCCGGCAGCTCACTCACGCTTTCCAGAGAGCGGCCCGGGCCGACTTCAAAATACACACAGGGTCATTTATAGGGACTGGAGCCCTGCGCAGGACAAAGTCCCTGAGACTGAGACATTTTCCAAACAGAGCTGACATTTTGTCCGGCCCCATAAAAATGTAAACGCGAGGTGACGAACCCGGCGGGGAGTGTTCGCGTCTGAAAGTGTCTGCGCGTTTGTGGCGTGGGTGGTTATAGTTAGACCTGCCTGGCGGTTGCGGGTAGCTGAACCAGTCCCAGCGACTAGTATAGGTACCCCCAAACCGAAGACCTCCAGAAATAATGGGGACACACTTAAGTGCGGCACAAGCTGGAAAATCGCCTTCGTGGAGTTCGACAAACACGTGGAACTTGAAAAGGCAACTACAGCCCCGTGTGTGCACGAAATGCCTAATGTCACCCCATCAATTCTCACTTCGCCCAAGTTTCCCTTCAGTGGGGATTCCAGGGTGGTATGCACAATTCCCATGCGTCCGGTAACTTGCCCTGATTTTGTAGCCTTCTGGAACTTGCAGTTTAAAAGAAAACACAAAAACTCTTCTTAATTAGCGAAACTCCAACACTTTGTAGATTTCCTGTCATCTACATTGGGTTCTTCTAGTCAAGTGACAAGAACACAGCTTGATTCCTAATTGAGTGGGCTGCTATCAGTCTCAGTAAGCAGTAAGGGTAGATCTCTAGAAGACCTAAGAACCGGGGGGGTGGGGTGCGCGTATCCTTAAACCCGCGCGAATGCAACCGGCTCAGTGTGGAAAACTATTTCTAATGCCTAGTTTGCGTCCGAGCTTTAACTCCCCCACATTCTCTAGCGCCGTGTTTCTCCTAGTCTTGCCTACGAACAAAGTTCCTGTGGCATCCACTTACCAGGTAACCAGGATTTCCACAACAAAGCTCAGCGTGCGGGTCCCTTCCCCCGGCCAGCCGGCGCGAGTGACAGCGGGAGGCCACCGCTGGCGAGAAGTAACTTGGGGCTCCAGCCCTTCAGCGCGCTCCACGGGCTCTGCCTCCTTCGGAAATGAAAACTCTCATCCAAGCCAGCGGACGGAGCGCGGAAACCCGGCCCAAGTGCCGTGTGTGCGCGCGCGTCTGAGAGGGCAGTGGCGGCAGGGGGAGGAGGAGGCAGAAGGCGAGTGGCTGGACCCTCGGCATCAGCTCATTCTCCCTGCTACACACATACACACGCAAATAATGTTTTTAAAAAGTTGAGTTGGGACTTTGTGCCTCGCCTGTCCTGCTTATCCTCGCCCTGGGCCAGGGGATGTGCTTGCAGAGGCCAGACCCGGGATGCTGGCTAATTGTTGCCGGCGGGTCGCGTCGGGGAGCGACGGTGTGAGCCTGGAAGATCGGCCGCCGCGTACCCGGGGTGCGGGGAGGGGGAGGTGGTGGCCGTCCGGGCTCAGGAGCCCGTGCGCGCCGCGCTCTGGGCTGCCCAGGAGGCGCACTGCGGACCCGGCTGAAGGGAGAGGGGAAGCGGGAGGGAGGGAGGCTGCCAGGCGAGGATTGTGGATGTGTGTGCGGCGGTGAGGGCCGGCCTGTAGCCAGCTGCTTCCTGAGTGTGAGCGCCGGAGGGGGAGGGGGTGGGATGGGGGCGGGCTCGCTGGTCACCAGGCTGGCCAATTCGAAGGCCGAGCTTGTGTCTCCCTCTCAAACCGTGTTCTCCCTCTCTCGGTTTCGACCTCTCTCCCTCTCTCCCTCTCCCCAGGCCCCACCCCTTCCCAAGGGCCGGGGAGTCCAAGAACTCCAGAGTAGGATAACAGCAGGAAGACACTTTGCTTTCTTCCTGACCTTATTTGTTGCACTTTTTTAAAAAACATGAAAAAAGTGGTTTGATGTCAATTTGTAAAGATCGAGAGAAAAAAGTAATTAGATGGAGAGAGTGGAAGTTAAAAAGTGAAAAATCACAAAAGGGATTCTCTAGTATATGTGATTGGATGCACAGGACAATTTCAAAATCTGTTGAGTGAGGCAGAAAAGATGTCTCCAGCTTCTTTTCAAAGTATAGGAGTGAGAAGAGAAGAAGATTATGGAAGTGTGGCAAGGGGATAACACTCTGAACACAGGCTGCTAAAAATGGAGTCACCTTCCCTGCATATATTGCATCTGTACAGTGGTGCTTTCTCCTTAGGATTTCTACATGTTCAGCTTCATACTACACTTAAACTGTGTCACCACACACGCACACACACACTCCCAGTATTTCTGTTGAACTTGATCAACAAGTTGTCCTAAAAAAGCATGCCTTTAGTGGATCTCCAGGAGTATTGTCACAGACAAAGAAGTCCATCTTGGAAATGTGTATGCACTGCACACAGTGTCTTCCAGTTAGGCCTTTCTGTAGTGAGAGTGTTATTCAATCTTGTGAATGAAATGAGTGAAGAGGCCACAGATGCTTTTAGAATTCCACTAGTCCTTAGAGTCTATTCTGCTGTGACTGAAATAAGTTAGCATCCAAGTAGTAGATGCTATGATCAAGATAGAAGCCTTCATGGACACAAATTATTTATCCCAGAAAGCCAAACCAAAACGATTGTTGTCAATATTCATGTATCTCATTTCAGCAGGAATATTACCAGACTTGGTTTTATCTATGATAGTAACATCCCCCAAAGAAGTCCAGTTTCCATAATAGTTTTTCATATGTCTCATTATGATCCTCTTTTCCTTTCCCTTAGACCTAAACTCATCAGAATATTAGTCACAGAATATCTGTCAGAAAAAGTAGAGGGGAGAAATAAATTAATAAGCACTTATGATATGTCATTCTGTCAATTTTCCAATTATTCCCTCTTTTCTTCATCTTTTAAAGAAAATACCTACAAGCCCAAGATGGGAATAGATGGTGTTCAACCACCCATGAGAAAATACTCATAAAATGAAGCATGCAACAATATCACAAAAACAAAGAAACCAAGTGGTAGAAATTGCCATAAGTATTCCATTGTGGCTAGTTATTGCAACATGCCTGACATTCACATAAAAAGTCCTCCTCATTAACTCCAGCCTTCAGGAGCAGAGCAAGATGAGAATGTTGACCCTTTGATGCATCATGGGAGATTTTGTTCATCAGACTCTTGTGCTGTACAACTGATCCCCAGGAACAAGACAAGCCTGGATGGATACTGAAAAAAATCCTTTCCAACGTCCTCCAAATATCATTTCGAATATAATGGTTTTGATGCATGAAATGGTATCCTAGGGATTTCAAGAAGCTTCTCAAACTTCCTACTCGGGAATAGCATAGTTGAAAGACACAAAATGTAGTACTACACCCTACTTTAATCAGTAACTCCTGGAATAAAACACTGGGAAAGTTATGAGTCATCAACCTGGAGATCCCCAAAATTCTCTTAATTTATATGAGCCCAGGGGTGGAAGTGACATTTTATTTAGGTGAGATTTTCATGAACTTCTAACATTCTGAAAACATTTACTGCTAAATAGGTACAGAGTTCTGGATGGATTTTTTTCTCTTTTTTTTTTTCTTTTTGGGCCAAGAATTTAGATCAGCGATATTATTATATTCCATGAGATACAGTAAAAAATGCAGTGCTACCAATACCAATACACTACCCAGAGTGACTCAGAATGAGATCTGTATTTCTTCTGGACTGAATTGGTCAGCAGAGGGAGGGGAATAATGAGAGACAGTGGGAAAGGAAGCAATAATCTTTCAGAAATTATATTCTTCCCCTCCCTGTGAGCTTTCCATCTTGCTTAGGAATCGTGCCCTTGCAGACTTTCTGCCAGATAGATGGGAACTGCAGCCCAGCCAGTATCTTCCCTCTCTAGAGACCCATGTTGTGTGTACCTCAACCACTGACTCACAGCAGCTGACTCAGCAGACAGGGCCCTGCTGCCAGCTCAAGTCCAGTTCTCATTCATTTGAGAAGTATTCAGTGAGTACCTACTCTGCCCAGAGACTAAGACTAAAAGAATCCTACAAAATAACTATATATTTGCTTTGAATATGTGCAAAGAAGTGCAGGAGTATAAAGGTGGAAAGCATCTTTTAATCATTGTTGGATGAGTACAACTATGCAGGGATATATGGAGGAAGCAAGAATAATTTCCTACAATATGGCATGGAGTAGCCTAGATCTCTAAGAACAGGTAAAGAAGCAAAAGCAGACTAGACCAGTTAGAAGGAGCAACATCAGAAACGGCACAGATACCACAGATCCTGTGTAGTTGCTCATATGAAGCTAGAGTCAAAATTGGAACATTTTGCTATCTCATAGTTGCAGCAGTGGAACACTCCTAGAAGGAACATCCTAACAGCAACACTTCAGGCAAAGTGTTGTGTCCATCTGAGTGATCCCACAGCTACCACTTACAGACTTGCAAAAAACTATGGTCAGACTCCTACTCCTGTAGAGTGTACATAGAAAGAAACAAATTTAAACCTCAAATTCAGATAAGTTGAGCTAATAGCACTAGTGATAGAATGTCTAGCTAGCAACATACACACACATGTACATGAGCACACACACTCACTCACACACCAACTGGCAAAAGTCCAGTTAGGTAGAAGTGCAATGGAAAAAATCAGTGTTTGCCAAATTAAAGAGGGGAACTAAATGTGTAAGATGGAAAATTTCCATTTTACTTCCTGAGAGAGTGGTACAAATAGAGGAATGAAGCAAATTCCACATTATGTTATCAGTGTTTGACACCTTAATAAAACTTAAGTTGGTTTTTCTACTAATTTGCCACAAATCTAGTTGGTCCAGACTCTCCTGATTACCCATCAGTGATCGGTTGGATTTTTTGAAATTATTAATATGCACCACATCCATAGTATCATCCTTCTTTTCCCTCTTAAGGTCAACAGTGTAAATCAGAATCTAAAATGTATCACAACAAATGCAACTAACCGAAATGTGAAATATTTTACTCCATTCAATGTTTCTCAATCTCTTCTGATTAGTAAAGGTTTTTTTTTTCCGTTTTATACAAACCTAACTAAGGATGCCTCTAAAATTCAACAAAATGGTCAATGGGATATTTGTTGATATATTATTAAGATACTAATATGTCAAAGAGCTCATCACAAAAATATGATTCCTGGGATGTATATAATATTCCACACACAGCCAGTTATTCTTTCACCACTTAACATCCATACTGGCCACTTATATATGGTGTTGTAAAATTAATTACCTGGTTGGTTATCTTATCCATAACTTCCTTCTATAAGTATCCTCTAATGACTATAACTTACTTTTCTTCATAAACCATTCATGGCCTAGCAGTAGTACTGGGCACTAGTAAATAATTAATACTAATCAAATGAATGGATTTATTAATGAGGAAGTAAAAGAATAGTTTTTCTACTTCCAGAGATAGTGAATGGCACTAACAAGGAGTCTTTGTGTATGTGTGTAATCATTTTAGTACTCCAAGAGTCTACACACCTGTTCTTCCCATTCCGTGCTCCCAGGCTCTTTGTATTTTTGTTTTTGTTTTTCTTGATAAAGAAAATTCAAAGTTGTTATGTGACACTTAGTTAGGAGGAGAACGCTCCCTCTCCTTCCCCAGTCTGATACCTTCCCTGACACCCACTAGCTCCTTCACATGAACCAGGTCATATGCATCCATCTTGAATTCTACCCAAAAAGGAAGAGTATATACTAAATGATGGGAGAAGGAAAATAGAAAATGAAGGCACAGAAGGGAAGATGAAGTTTTGAACAATGAGAGGAAATGAAGAAAGTAGGATACCCTGGGACACCATCAAGACTGTGGAAAGTAACAAATTAGTGTTGGATAGAATTAAATTGAGGAGGGAGGTGCTAGAGAGGTGTCTCAGTAGTAGAGTGCTTTCCTGGCATGCTCAAACCCCAGCACCATCTATACAACTAGGTGGAGGGAAAAACAAAAACAGATGAAAAAATATAGCACACTCTCTAAAAAAGGGAGAGAGGGAATGAAAGAATTAAATTTGGGGGGAAATGATTTAGGGGCTTTTCAGATTCCTTCCTGACTTGCCTATTAAGAGCGTTTGAATAAACTTGGAAAATTTCTGCAAGTCCAAAATTCCTATGATACTAAAGTTCTTGGGAGGTTTTCATATATATACGCACTTCTATTCTCTTTTAAGGATGTGGAACAGGGAAGGTGTAATTTTGTTGTCCATTGCTCAAAGGATCAGTAGCCCCAAAGCTGATCTACTCTTGGCAATAGTGTTGACCTCTTTCAGGCTCCAGGCCCCACTCCAACTTCATCATCTGCATTCTCTTACTTCTCACAGTAGTTCGATAAGGTAGCACCTAACACAACTTCCATTTTATAGATGAGAAAACAGAGGCAGAAAGTTGGAATGTCTTCCAGATGTCACCCAGCACATGTGACAGTGGCTTCACTTCAAAATGAAACAGGCACCCACATTAACCATCACTCTACTACTCTTTCAGGACAAAAATGTGTGCTTCCCCCAGACATATATTTGTTCATATACTCAGGGTGGTCTACATTAGAAGGAGGATGGACTTTGGAATCAAAAAATTTGAAAATCTCAAGTCCGTCACTGACCTGGTTCCTTAACTACTGGAGACCTCAGTTCTGCTACTGGAGTTACTAAAAATTTTGAATGGGACTTGTGCCACAGGCCAGCACACATGTTCAACAAGGGGTTTTCCCTATTGGTAACAGGCACAGCACAAGAGCTTCGGGGGAAATTGACCCCAGTCCCAGCTGCAGCCTCAAGGATGTACTCCATATTTCTAAGAGAAACTCTGCTTCCCTCCGCAAAGTGAATGGCTCATAAATCTAGATTGAAACCAATCTGAGCAGGGCATTCCATAGCTGCAGGGATTGGATGAGGAAAAGACTTGTGATCCAATTCAAACAATGAGAGATGAAGACAAAAGTTCTTTGGTGGATTCTGATGAGGTGGCCTTTCCTCCTCTGTGTGTTACAGAGAAACAAAAGTAAAGCCGCCTTCCTCTTTGCCTGCAGAGAAGGTAGACAGTGGAAGGCAAGGTGGAGAAGGATTCAGAAAATAGAAACCAGGGCCCTGATGGAACCACACCTGATCTCCACCTAACCTCTTGACTTACTTATTTATGAGAATCAGTAAATTCTTTTTGTTTTTCAAATAAACAACTGGTCATTTATAGATATACCTAAAGTATTCAAGATACCATAAATGGTATAATGATAAACAAGATGCTCTTCAGGGGACTCCCCACTTAATAAATACTTCAAACAGTTTTTGCAACATTGTTGTAGCCTGGTTAAAGTTTTTTTAATTAAGTTGTAGCTCATGCTCCTTTCAGGACCCTTCTACCATTTGGACAATATATTAGTCAAGAGACATTCCACTTCCCCAGTAATTACACAATGCCTCTTTCAGACCAGCTGGTCAACCTTTGGGGGTCAGATAGAAGAGCTTATCCATTTGGTTGTCAGACAACTGCCTTGAAAAGACAGGCCATTTCTGCATGTTCCCAGTTACTGGTTAACAAATGTTGTCCCAGAACTCAGCACCTAATAGGAAATATATGCATTCCCAAATTCCTATTGAAATTGGACTTTTTCTCATTCCCAGATAAAACACAACCTCCAAGATTTTCCTGCATTGACTTTAGGAAATAGAAAAGGAACTTGTCCAGGTGGGTCCTGTCATTTTTGTGGTTGCTGCTATTGTTATTAATCCAGACCTCAAAAGCTTCAGTTTACCTTCAACATCCTCCCCACCCCCATGCTTCTCTGTCCTGTTTTGTAACTACATGGCATTTAAAACTCTAGCTATAGATATCGCTTGGGACAATTGGCGTAAGCGACAGGGGCGGAAAGTCCTTAGATTCTAGATTGAATTTAGGGCCCAGCAGTTAGACCATTTGAGCTTGATAACAGCGATGTTATCTCAGCAGGTTGCATAGGTCAGAAATGTTCTTCCTGCCACTGCTTTCTTTTTCCTTCCAGCAAGAAGTGGAGATGAAGGGGAAAGTTAGCGTGCACCACGTTACAAGTGGTCAGCTTAAGACGCAGTTTAGCTGTAATAGTGATAACAGCTCACATTTATTAGCAGTCCATTGTGTGCCGGGACACAGCAAAGTACTTGAGATTCTTGATCTTACTGAATTCTCTCAGGTGGAGGCTAATCAGTGACAGAGGGGAGACTAGAACCAGCTCCTTGACACAGGCTCCTTGCTGAAACTCTGTATCACCTCTGCAGAGGACTGCTTATTCTACGATATCTTAATGAAATGCGTGGCAAACATAATTATAGGTAAAATCCAAGAACAAAATACATGGGTGTTTATATAATAGTCTGTTATGGTACACCACCAGGTGATACTGAATTCGTGGTTCCTCAAAGCCTGCTGCTTCAGGTTTGAATGTTTGCCCTGTCCAAACTCACTTGGAGAATTAATTGCCATTGTAACAGCAATGAGAGGTGGGATTTGAGGGAGTTAATTAGGATTAGATGAAGTCATGAGGGTGAGGCTCCATGGTGGCAGTAGTGACTTTTGTTAGAGACCTGAGCTAACAAGCTTGCCCTGTCATACCATGGGATGCTCTGCAGAGAGCCTACTAGCATCAAGGCCCCCACCAGATGTGGCCCTGCATGTTAGGCCTCCATAACTATAAGCTGAACAAACCTTTATACTTTACAAGTTACTCAGTCTGTGGCATTCCATTGAATCAAGAGGAAATGGACTAACACCAGCCTTTCATGCTCTCCCAAGCCTCCAAACCTGGGTACCTGCTATCTGTGTACAGGGATTGATTTGTACCATCCACCTCCTCTTCTGTGAGGCTTTCTGTGATAATGAGTGTAATGTCTCCCCAAAATTTCCACAGCCTTCTTCCTGGAACCTGTGGATATGTTAGGTTACATGGTTAAAGGGACTTCAGATTCCAGGTATAATTAAGGTCGCTAATCAGTGAACCTTAAAATAGGGATGCTCTCCCAGATTATAAAGGTGAGTCTAGTGTCATCATGAGAGTTCCTAAAAGTGGACAAGGAAAACAGAAGAGAGTCAGAAAGAGGGATTTGATAGCCCTTGTAGCAGAGCCACAGAGATGCTACCTGGCTTTGAAGACATAGGAAAGGCCCATTGACCCAGGAATGTGGGCAGTCTCTAAATCAGGAGAAGGTAGCAACTCATTCTTTCCTGAACACTCCAGAAACGCTCCTGCCAACACCTTGATCTTAGCCCAGTGAGACCCATAGGATAGACTCCTATATTACAGAACCATAAGATACACCTTCAGGTCATTTAAGATACTAAGCTTATGGTGTTTTATTACAACAGCCACAGAAAACTAATGCACCTCCAAAGATTCCCTCTCTCCTCTCACTCCTAGAGCCAAACACCAAATACTTTAAGACTCCTAACAGAATTTAATGTGATTTTACTATGTGGGAAACAGGAATTTACACCCCAGTCCTCCTCTTCATTCCTTCAGGAGCACTGTGAATGGGCATCATGACTGATCTGAGGGCCTCAGCCCTACCACTGTTCACTCTTCACTGGAAGGAAGGGCTATGCTAAGGTGTTATGGTTTGAATGTGCTGTGTCCCCTAAAGCCTCATGTGAGACAAGGCAGGAAGGCTAAGCTAAAATGATTGGGTTCTGAGAGCTTTAACCCAATCAGTGAATTAATCCCTTAATAGGGATGAACTGGCAATTTAAGGCAGGTAGGGTGGAGCTGGAGGAGGGAGGTCATTGGGGGAGTACCTTTGCTTGTGGAGAGGGAAGTCTGTCTGTCTGTCTGTCTGTCTCTCTCTCTCTCTCTCTTTCTCTACTTTTTTGGACTCATGCCTTGAGCTCTTCCCTTGGCCACATTCTTCTGCCATGATGTTCAGCCTCACCTTGAGCCCCAAGGAATGGAGCCAGCCTTCTACAGACCAAGACCTCTGAAACTGTGAACCCCCAAATAAACTTTTCCTCCTAAAATTGTTCCTGTCAGGTCTTTTAGTCACAGCAGTGAAGGGAAATGATGCTTTCCAGGGTGGGATTGAAAAGAAGAAGCACGTCAAGAGAAAGGAAATAAGAGGAGACTATCAGAAGAATGAAATAAGAAGGAAATAAAGGGGTTGACAGAGGAGAGGAGGCAAAACGATCAAAGGGAAGGAAGGAAAGATGGAAAAGACAAGGAAGAAAAGAGGATTAAGAAGGAAAGGACTGGTGGAAGAAGAGGGAAAGAGAACAGAGGAGGGCAGCTCTCCTCTGCCAGCCCTGTCTCCCACCTGAAGACCCTCTCTGCCCTCCTCCCTGAGCTCTGTCCACCCCTGAGGATCCCATGCCCTGCAGTGGTTTTCAGGGCTGGATGTTATTTGGGTGCTATAGCCAGAGAAGCTCATCATGTAATTGGCAGAGACCTCCCCCGAGAGATTCTGATCTAATCTGCCTGGATGGGGACTGGGCATCAGGACTGTGTCAGAGCTTTTCAGGTGACTCTAATGGGCAGCCAGGGTGAAGAACCACAGTCATCTTTAGTTCACTTGGAATATTTCTTGACGTCAAGAGCCCTGGTCTGTGTCCTGTACTTGGCAGCTGAAGAGGCCGAATTGAGATGAGTGAAGAACTCAGACCCTGAAGCCTCCCTGCTGGGACTCAGTCCTGGCTCCTCATGTCATAGCTGGGAGACCTTGGGGAAGTCTCTTAACCTTCTTGGGCCTGTCTCTCCATCTGAAAAGTAGAATGAATATAGCAGTGGTATTGGTCTTTAGAGTGTTATTTTGAAAACTCAATGAGTTAATATTTACAAAGTGCTTAAAAATGTGTCCGCCCCACAGAATGTACAATAAAAGCATTTGTTAGATAAAATAAAAACAGCACACATCATCTCCAAATTGTTTCTCTAGCTTGTCACACTTTCACCTTTTACTACTGCACTCTCCTATAATTATAATTCCCACCACCAACACAAAAGCCACAGCTCTCTGCCTAATCGGCACTCAGTAAAGTCTGGTAAGAGAACAAATCGAAATTAGGAAATAATTCCAAAACATATAATCTGTTCCTTAAAGTCAAGAATTGACTTTGAGGTAATATTTTTTAAGAATATCCATTTAAATAATTCCCACTTCAAAGCAAGATCCACAGAAAGGATGCAGAGCACATGGGTTTCAGGGAGGGAATGGGTGATGTGGAGGGACACCTGCAGTAGGTACTGAAAGCAGACAATTCATCAGAACATCAGAAAGAGGCTGAAAAAGAAGAGTGGAGGTCATAGAAAAAAATACCAGGTCAGAGGAATTGAAGGCCATAGAAAGCAAACTTCACTACTTCATAATTGTGCCTAAGTTTGGCCCAGTCTAGATTTCTATTTGGATGGCTGATTTGCATACACACTCATATACATTTCAACTCTGAATGTAGAAGTTCCATATGTGTTTTATTTACTCTCATTTATTTTTTATCTTTACCAGTTGGCCTATTTTTTTTTTCTTTCTCTTCTTCACATTACATCAGGAGACCATCATTGCAATAAGCAATTCAGCTTAGAGATGCTGGGATAATTCTGAAAGAGTCATTTGAGAAAAGATGTAGAACTTTGTATTAGGGTACAATAAAATTTACAATGCACAAATTTGGCAGCCAAAAGATTCTCTCAAAGGTATGAAAAAATGTCTGTGCTTTATTTTCAAAGAAACCAAATAAGACATGGTCCCTGAATCACTGTCTGAATGCAAACAGCATTTGGCTTTGATCTGAGTTGTTGAAAACTATGACCAATTTATCCCAACGATGCCAAACCATCAGAGAATGTTTTTAAGTCTGGATTTCCATATCGGGACTCTGCTACACACTTTTTCTCTTCATTTCACATTACAGAGGGCCAACCCAAAATAGTACTTCCAACAATAGATGAAGTTGGTATGATAATTTTACATCCAGTTATAGAAAATGGGGTAGAAGGCCCCTTTTCCTTACTGACATACTTAATGTGGCCTAGAAAAAATGAGAAATCATAATTGAACATTAAATGAGTTTATTTGATGGGAATCCTCTCCTGTACTGTATTAATACACTTCTTAAGCAGGTTCAGCCATTTCTCTATTGAATAGGTGATAAAGAAGTCCCAGAAAGTCATTTGTCCAGTGTATGTGCCCCAATGTGCCTCTTGAATCTGCTGAGCCAGGCCTACTGCCTGCCTTCCTCCTGCCTCCACCTGGTCCAAGAAAAGTCACTGCTGACTTTCTGAATTTCATTTGCAAACTTAAATTCCAAATATGCCCATTAGTCTCAGTGCCGAATCTCATTTGCTTTGCCCCACTCCTTGCCTCCATGGCCAAATTGTAAGTGTGTGAAGACACACACACAAGGGGAACAAATCCAGCCACATAAGGATAACACCAGCCATCTTGCAAGCATGTGGAACATACCAAGTACCTCCTGTAATGAGTCAATCACGGAGGATTACCCGCCTTTGGGTCTTGGTGGAATAATTTTTTGGAACACAAAGAGGATTTGATCAACACACAAAGTATCTAAAGCACGTTTCCATTCTGTCAACATCCTTCTGAAAAAAAGTAAATGGGGCAATGATGTTGATGGTTTATGCAACTTCTCTACATGTTAGGGTGCCCAAATCACATGAAGGTAAGTCTTGTTTGAAATCGTCGTCTGGAGCTGGAGATTTGGACCCGTTCTACATTCTGGGTGCAGAGGATTCAGGGAGGGGGCAGTGGAGAGTTTCTAGGGATTAAGAAGACTTCACAGAAGTATCCAATCTTAAAGTTGGATATGTACTTAAAGGAGTTTGGAATGCCAAGAGGTCTGTGGATAGAAGAGTTTACCTTTTGTAATTCCATATATTTTATTCTAGGCATTAAAACTTTATTCGGAGAAGTAGTCCATACACTTCACTGGATTCCCAGTGAGGTCCATCACACACAAGAAGATTCCTATTCCTACAAGTGTGCACCCAGCACCCTTGTTCTGGAGCCGTTTGTGCCCACTGCCCCTTCCCTCTCCGAACCCCTTCTCTGGATGTGCATCACCCTATTCCAGGTCCTCTGACTTCCCCGAACCCAGCCTGAGGTCCTATGCCTTCTGCAGCCAGACTCACCGACCATCTCTCTGCTTTTTGAGTCACCTCCCCCGTCTTCTATGACGCTATAATGTCCATGGGGTTTTGCTTTTAAAGTCTGTTAGCAGTCAGTGACTGTCTGACAGGAGAGCTGGGGAGATGGTTACGGACAGGAATTTAGTTCCATGACATTTTAATTTTTAGAATGAGCCTGTTTTATTTAAGCAATCAGGAAAACAGAAAAGATTTTTAAGGTTCTTTATTCCTGTCCCTCCTCCTAATTTTTCCTTGTTCCTTCTCCTAGTCCATGCCCTCTTCCCACCACCTGAATATGCTGCTCCCACAATTCTCTTGGTTTCTCTCATCTCTCTTATGATCCCACCCTTACTTCAGTATGGCACAGGGAACTGATGGAGGTATTAGAGCCAGCAGACCTGGGTTTAGATCCTGGTCCTGCTGGCCGTGTGTCCTTGGCAAGACCATTTCATCTCTCTACCCTGGGGCTTAGTCATCAAAAGGAATAGCCAACATTTCCTGTGCCGTTACTTAAGCCAGGCACTTTACAGATGTTAACTCATTTGGTTCTCACAAGAACATGATGAGATGGGTTCTGTCCTCATTTTACACATGCACACACTGAGGCATGAAAAGATTAAATTTCTTGCCTCTAGTCTCTCCCCAAATGAATCTGGCTCACAGACCACTGTCAAATTAAAGGTCCTAGATATGATTCCTTAACCTTGAACTTTGATCGTTTCCTCTGGCAGTATCCCCTTTCCAATACCTTGTTCTTGCGTTGAACTAGAGTACTTCAAACTCATCTTGAGCATTATGTCTTCCAAGATGATCTTTTGGAATCAGTCTCCCACCTTAAGATCAAGTTCCAATGCTGCAACTCCTGCAGTCTCAACTGCTCATGGACTCTGTGCCTCCTTTGCACTTTGCAGTGAATATTTTGAGAGACAGAAGCCCTGTGTGCATGGTACATGGGTCTTTCCCACCTCTATCTTTTTTTTATTAAGGAGTTGAGTAGTTGTACAATCATAAATGTGTATAAACTAACAACAAGGTATGCATTTAATCCTAAACCATAGTTATCCCCACATCGCCCACACTGTAGTCCCTTAATTCTTCTATGTTATGCCCCTATAGCAAATATAAATATCCATATACATCTATGTATAAGATTGTGAATTTTTCAGAGTTGAATGGTTGCATAAATATTATTTGACTTCTGGGCAGGGGGTAAAGATTATGCTACATTGCTGATTGTCACCCTAGATCCCTCCCTGTCTTCCCTCCCTCTTTCATCCCCCACTTCTCCCCTCCCCTCTCCCACAGAGAAATGCAAATCAAAACTACATTAAGATTTCACCTCTCTCCAGTCAGACTGGCAAAGATGAAGAATTCAAACAATAACAAATGCTGGAGTAATTGTGGGGAGGTAGGAACACTAGCACACTGTTGGTGGAACTGTAGACTGGTGCAGCCTATCTGGAAAACAGTGTGGAGAATCCTCAAAAAATTAGGGATGGATCCACCATACAAACCAGCTATTCTGGATTTTTTTCGAAGAGGAGTTAGAATTAGCACATTACAGTGACACAGCAAAATCTATGTTTGTAGCAGCTCAATTTGCAATAGCTAAATTATGAAATCAACCCAGATGCCCCTCACTGGTTGAATGAATCCAAAAGCTCTGACATATATATAATATAGATATATAGATATAGATATATAGATATAGATATAGATAGATATAAATATATACACAGTGGAGTTCTACTCAGCTATTAGAAACAATGATTTTGCGGTGTTTGGGGGTAAATGGATGTCGATGGAAGAAAACATGCTGAGCAAAGTTAGCCAAACTCAGAAAGTCAAGGGTCAATGGTTTCCCTCATTTGTGGAGGCTAGGACTAACCCAGGATTAGGTGAAAGGTAGTCAAATTCATGTGTTGGAACTACCAAGGACATAAGAACACATAATCTAGGGGATCTACTTCCATCTTATCTATAAGGTCACACACAGGCTTGGACCTTGACGTTTGTTAAACACATGAATTTATAAATGAAAAAAACTAAATCCCAGAAAGGTTAACAGACACAATTAGTAAACCAGTTATAGATAGTGTTATATGACATTATTAGCCAGTCTGCCTGAATTTTTTTTTTAAAGAGAGAAGGACAGTGAGAGAGAGAGCGAGGGAGAATATCAATTTTTATTGAGTTTTTTCACATGGCTTTTGTTGCTCTGACACTTAGTTGCGTACATGGTGCTGGGGTTTGAACCCATGTACTCGCACTTGCTGGGCAAGTGCTGTAACCGCAAAGCCACCGCTCCAGCCCCAAGTCTGCCTGAATTTAAACCCACTTTTTATTACTTATTCACTGGTGTGGCCTGGGACAAGCAATTTAACCTCTGTGTGCCTCAAGTTTCTCCATCAGCAAAATGAAAATGATAATAGTACTTATGGGTTGGTCGTCAGGATCCAGTGAATTAACACGTGTTAGAGTGCACGTGACACATTTTAGCACTCAAGTATTAGCTACTGTTGTCAATGGCAGAATCAGAGTTCAAATCAAAGACTTTAACTCCTAGTCCAGTGGTCTTTGTACCTGGCTCCATGTCCTTTCACTGTGTAGCTACCTGCCACTCACTGCTTTCCATTTCCTCAGCGTCCCTCGTTTGCTTTCAACGTCCCTACTCCATGCAAAAACAGATGAATGTACGTGGCATTTGCACACACGCAGACATTCAAGTCTGCAGGTAAATGTTGCTTTTCCATTTAAGGTAGAATTTTGATAAAGCTATGGAGTCCTTAATACAAATGAAAGAAGAGAAGTCTCCTCTGTCCACCACAGTGCAGGGTAACCTCTTACTGTCTTTTACATCTTCTCTAGATCGAGGATATTCCATGAGCAGCTTCTGAAAATCTTCCACAGGAGGTCCAGAGTATCACCGAGACGAGAGCACTGACTGTGGAGCCAGGCAGAACTGGTGTCACACCCAGAACACTCACTCCTGGCTCTGGCACACAGGCTGGCTCCTAAACTCTGTCCCTGATCTGCACTCCTTTTGCTTCATAGGGCTGTGGGGAGAATCAGTGAACTCTGCGGAAGGCATTAGCCCTGTGCCTGGCACCCAGTGAACTGCTTGGTGTTGTTCCCTCTGGCTAATGAGAGCAGCACTCCCTGCCTCTCTTTCTAGTTTAAGCAAAACTAGAGAGCAAATCTCAACAGAAGGGTTATATTTAATGTGAATTTGTTTATCAGGATCCAAAGGGTTGGAAATCCCCATGGATTAAATGCTGCTGAAAGTGGAAATGGGAAGCCCCAAAAGCCATTTGCCAAAAGGCTACAGAGGAAGATTTCCCTGTTCTCCCTCCTGCCTTCCATTCTCTTTCATTCTCCTGCATACTGACTCAACAAAAATGATCTTTTCTTTAAGTATAACTCCCATCAAAGAAGAAAAAGAATGGAATTTTGGATTTCAATTGATTAGGAAGAGGCCCATCAGCATGCACTTTTCAAACTTCCCTGATGTGATTTCGAGAGGACAAATGATTACCATTCTATCGTACCCACAAGGAGTTAGGGTTGAACTGTTTGCCTAGGTCTCGGGTGCCCTCGTGGTCAGTATCTAAGTGCCATATCACTTCGGTCAGCATTTTAAAACTCTACTATATGTGCAATAATACTTTTCCATATAGAATAAACTGTTCACTTATTCATGTGCCAGAGAATAAGTTTTTATTTTAAAATGAAATGGACCTCTATCTTTTAAAAACATTAAACTGATTCAACCTCTTCTAAAACAATTATTTCCTAAACTTCACCCTCTGCCTTCTCCATCCTTACCAACAAAATTGTCTTTGAAATACAAGTAATGGGACCATAACTTTACATAATGTTCAGTCAAATATTAATTTTATTGTTATCTGCACCAAGGTTGTTATTTTTTTCCTCAAGGGAGAAAGCTCTCCCAGAAGAGATTCTTATAGAAGACAAAAACTTGTTACCATCACACTGAGTGGCTTTGTCCAGGTGAAGTTCCCAGTCCTTTAGACAAGGACTCTGAGTCTCTGAGGCCAGTTTCTCTGAGACACCTGTTCTTAGCCAAACTAAACGGCAAATTCCTGGCAGGGAAAATCATGAGTTTAGTCAATAGGTGGCGCCCTTTCCCCGACATTAGCTTTGACCCAGGCTCAGAGGTTCCTGGACTTGTTCTTCCAGGTATGGGCTTCCAGAATGCAGGCCTTCTAGAGCACAAGTTTCATGATACCTCTGAGGAAGCTGTTGTCCTTAAAAAGGAACTGACAGAACCCTGCTACCCTAAAGTTTGGAAGTGAACCAGAATAGGTATTACCCATTATATTTTTAAAAGAAAACACATTCTCATCTGGAATGATGACTACGATGGAAAATTGTCTTTTAAATATTAAAACCATTCCACTTTCTGAGGCATATGCTGCACCACCACTACTGCTCCTAATGCCAGTGTCACTCCACTCCCACCAGAAAAAGATGTCGCCATATTTTTCTGGGTTTAGAAGAGAAGTTAGGATTCCCATAAACAATTCCTAAGGACTAATCATTACATTCATCCAGCTACCTTTGCAAATCTAATGACTGCTCACAGAGCCCCTTCACGGAGTCTCCCAGGACCCACATGTTGTCTTGCTTTTAAAATGCACCTTCGTGTTCTGTAGACTTTAACTAGATTGACTTCATCACAAGAACACATGCTTTAGTAATACCTGCTGCTTGCTGAGGACAGAAGAGCACCTTTAAAGAGCTTAGTTAGATGAAAGGCTAAGATGCTCAAGCAGAGCACTCTATGTCATGGACCGAATAAAGGGCATGGGGCAATAGTGGCACAGTAGGTCCAAGGACTTCCTGAGGCTTGGTCTGATCAAGGAGGCTGCACAGAGGAGATCCTTAAGGTAGGGCCAGGTTTGGGGCTGCTCAAGAAGAGAAAGAAGCACAGTCCTTTGAGGGGAGAAATAGTGCCAAGTAAGCAAGCAAGCAAGTAAATAGCTACATAAGCAGGTTAGAGGCCTAGAATATGATGGGGAGAGCTCATCAGTACAGAGGCAGTCAGTGCTACAGGGGAGGTGAGAGGGAGCGGAGCCTGGTCAAGGATGAGGACCAAAATGACCCCAGAGAAGGGAAATTCACACAGAACAGTGGGAAGAAAGTCGGAAAAGCTAGGCTGGGAATCACAGATGGAAGTTGATAAATGCTGAACCAAGACATTACTCTGAGTCAGTGTGTCTGTCTGCCAGGCTGCACTACAGTGTCCTAACAGCAATGATTTGTATGTGGTTCCTTTAGCACCGCGGAACACTTTAAGAGCAAAGATTCTGATGTCAGAAGGTTCCTGAATTGAGTCACAGCTCTCTGGTTTACTATCTGTATGACACTAGTTCTCTAAACCTCATTTTCTCATCTGTAAAATGGGTTGTGTCTACTTCATAAGCTGTTATAAAATTAAAATGTAGGAGTGACTGCAAAAGCCAAAGATGGACCCTATATAGGTCAATTGCAAATAGGAAATTCTTGATTTTTCCAACTCCTAGATTTGTCTGAAGATAAGAATCCCGTGGGATGCTTGTTAATACCGGTTACTCGTGTCTCCTCTTTTTTTTAATTTTCTTCCTTGGAATTTTAATTCCATATGTCTGGAATGGGGTCCAGATTTTATATTTTAAAAAGCTTATGAGGTGATTCTTATCACCAAAGAAGTATGGAATCACTGGTAGTGTCTCGAAATAGTAATTGTCCAATTGTATCCTGCCTCAGAATTCCCAGGGACTTGTGTACACATCTGTCGCTGGGTCCCACTTCCAGAGTTTCTCATGCAGTCTGGCTTGTGCAGCAGGACCAGAGAAATTTTCATTTCTAAGTCCCTGGGTGATGCTGATGCTGTAGGCAGAGAAAGGAAGGGACCACTGTTGGAAAATCAGGGTTCAAAGCAAAGTCCAAGGACCAGGTGGAGCAGAATCACCTTGATGCTTGCTTGTTATCTTGGCCCTTTCAAATGACCTACAGCCTGCCTAAGAGCCCACACTGTTAACAAGAACTCCAGGTACTTCTGATAGACGGTGATCTTTAAGAACCCAGCTCTATGCACAGCTTAAGAGTGGCCACACTCTGGGTTCGGGATTTAGTTCAGTGGCAGAGCATTTGCCTAGCACGTAAGGCCCTGAGTTCGGTCCTCAGCCCTGAAAAAAAAAAACTGTCCACACTCACACCTTGATTTTAGGTTATGACATGATTTCAGAAACATTTAAATGTGAAAATCATGTAAATCATCAAAATGAAGAGAATATGATTTTTAACATCATATTGGCTAAGAAAGAAAAAAGAATGCCTATCAACTGCTAAGCTCAAAATACATTTTTGCATACTTTAAATCTTTAAATCAGAAATGGGCTGCCGATCAAGTTGTGACCCAAGCAACCCTCACCAGTCCTTAGCTTGGCCTTCCCTCCCCCGTGTGGCAGCTGTTCACTGGGACATCCTGGGCAGTCTTTAAGTACTACTGCCTACCTTGAAGAGCCTGATTTAATTGCTGTGGAGTACAGCCACGTTCACACCTCCCTGAGAGATCCCACACAGGAGAATCACTACTTTGAAGGCATTTGTCATTTGGTGTGTCCTTAGTAAGCAGATGTCTTTTTAAATGATCAATCTAAAGAAGACAGGAAATTTCTCTGAAATAAAAATGGCAAAAAAATGTTGAATATAAAAAAGTGTAGTTTACCTATTGCATAAGATTATTCATGCTTTTATATGGTGCCTGTTTTCATCCATCATAGATTCTAAATGTCTCTTTTAAAACTCAGCAGGTATTGAGATCCTACTTTATGAAACATTCACGAAGCTCTGAGCTTATCTATTGTTCTTTCTCTCTGGAACCCAAAAGATGCATAGCATTAGGAGTGAATGAAGTAGTCCACATAAGGCTTTGTAAACTGTAAGCTGCCAAGCAGATGGAAGTTATCAACAATGCCCATCTCAGGCTCACTCAAAGCAAAGGATTTGTTTCCTGTGTGATTGATGATAAATGATATTATATAGCACTTCTATAGGGCAAAATCTCTGCAGAAATATGCTTAGGAAAACCTGAATGTTTGTAATGTGAGAAAATGAGCTAGAAAAAAAATGTAGAAATTGACATGCACCAAAATAAATTATCTCAACAACTGAGAAAGAGGGAAGAAAGGGGGGGAAAGCACTCCTGCTTTAAAATTCATGTTTTCCATGAATAAATGCATTTGTGTTGGGGGATCCAGTGCACTCTCTCTGGGAGAAGAGGGACACAACAATGGAATTGGGAAAAGCAAAGAAGAGATCTCTGATGTTTGTAATCTGTGAACTCACAAATTAAAAAATATATATGTATATGTATATACATATATATGTACACATATGTCCTAGTTCCATTCACTGAAAGGACCTAGTATCCATGACATCTCAGTAGTCATGAGCACACCTAGGGCTCAGTTTAGTTTCTAAATGAATTCTCCTCTAGAAGCAAGCAGGCTCCATAGGTAAATGGTTGGTTCCAGGACTAGGGCAGAAGTTCGAAGTGAGACATAAACATCTTGTGACAGAAAGTAAATCCTCAAAAATATGCAGGGTCATGTCAAAAGAACACAGGAGGGAGCTGGAAGGGGCTCCCACTGGCAAAGTGTGGGTCATCTTAGCATCAAAATAAGAGTGATAAACTGTAAAACACTGGCCCCAAAAGGAGTCCAGGTGTCCAGAGAGAAAGAAAGAAAGATAGGAAGAAAGAAGAGAACGCTCTTCTCATGGATGTCAGGTTAATAAATGTAGAGGAAATATTAGCTGTTAAAAACCATAAATTTGCAACCTCCACAATAATAATATTAATTCAGATGAGGATCTTCAATGGATGGTAAAATTATTGGGTAAAAGTTGGTTGGTGAACAGGATATTTCAAAATCTCCAACTATCTTCTCACAGATTAACTGCTGGTTGCAAAGGGGGGAAGTCCCCGTATAGCAGGGGATCTGGTGGACACCATCCTCCCTGACTGATCAAAGTGACACCATGTACCTCCTAGGGTGAGGTGCTGAGGACACCACCTGAGTCTAATCATGAGGAAACAATAGAGCAAGCTCAAATTGAGGAGCATTCTATGAAAGAGCTGGTTGTATTCTTCAAAAATGTCGATGTCTTCGATGTCTTCGAAGACACAAGGAACCATTCCAGATTAGAGACTTGACAGCCAAATGCAATAAATGATCCTGGCTGGATCCTGCTCCAGAAAAAAAATTACAAAACCAAATATTAACTATATGTCACGTGACAGTTTTATAGTAATCCTGAATTTGATCATTGTAAGATGCTTACAGAAGAGAACCATTGAACTTAAGGGATGCATATTGGAGCACAAGTGGCCATGATACCTACAGCTTACTCTCAAGTGGTTTAGGTAAGAGGTAGAGAGAAAACCCAAATATGACACAATGTTAACTTTTGATGAATCTGGGTGAAGATATATGGGAGCTCATTATTCTATTTTTGCAACTTCTTTGAGGATTTGATATTTTTCTAAATAAATTTTTAATAATTTAAATGTGTTTTTAAATTGATAATATAGTATCACAATAATTTTATTGAAACATAATCAGCAATAGGATGAAAAAACAAACATTAAAGAATGATTTAGGAACAAAATTCAGATCTGGCTACCCGTGGGTCACAGATTTGTTTAGCCCATAGTGTTGTCCTTTATCATGTGCGTGTTTGGGGGGAGGTATATGTAGTAGTTGAATTAGTTGCTAACTAAGAAATATGAAAACCATGATTTTAGCCAGGCATGATGATGCATACCTGTAATCCCAGGGGCTTGGGAGGCTGAGGCAGGAGGATCACAAGTTCAAGGCCAGCTTTAGTAACTTAGCAAGACCCTCAGCAACTTAGTGAGATTCTATCTCAAACTAAAAAAGGACTAGGAATATAGCACAGTAGTAAAGCTCCCTTGGTTTCAATACACCATACAGGGGGGAAAAAAAAAACTTAGGAGCAGGCAACACTTGGTCTCCCAATGGGCTCATTGGGGATACAGCCCCACATTTTGATGTGTTGTATTCTCTACAGGTCACTGGAGTCCCCACCATTCTGAATGTCTCCCTGACCTAACATGCTCCATTCCCTTGCTTCAGAAAGAATTTAAGTTCATGAGCTGTCTTTTAGGTTAAAAAAAAAAAAAAAGGAAAGAAAGATCATCATTTCCTAAATAAGTTGAGAAAGAGGCAGGACCTGAAAAATCACCTCAAATTTAGCATGCCCCAAACTGAACTCTTCCTTCCCCTTCCCAACACATCCTACCTACTTCATTGACAAACCAGAAACCCAGGAATTTATCCTTGACATCTTTCTCTCTTACAACACATATATCAAATCTTTCTCTTAATTCTAGAGATTTAATTTTCTGAATACTCTCAGATATACTATTTATCTTTCTATTTCCAGCACTAAACACCACCAGCATCACCAATACTACTGTCACCAGGCACCATCATCACTACCATCACCATCAATACCTCCACCACTGCCATCATGACTACCACAATCTCCACCAGAACTACCTTCACCACCAGTACCACCTCCACCATCACCACCAACTCCTCCACCATCAATACCTCCAATACTGCCATCAGAACTACCTTCACCACCAGCAACTCCTCCACCTATCAACACCTCCACCATCAATACCTCCACCATTGCCATCATGATTACCACAACCTCCACCAGAACTACCTTTACCACAAGCACCACATCCACCATCAACACCACCACCACCTCCACCACCACCACCATCATCAACAACTCCTCCACCATCAATACTTCCACCATTGCCATAACCACTACCACAATC